>SNQJ01S0080580.1:49636-69069 GCA_010110895.2 Picea sitchensis | reverse complement strand
GCCTTAGACCACGCTGCTCATCAAGCTCAGCAGTGGGTCACCCCCGAGCTGGGACTAAGCTCCACCCCAAGGCAAGGAATCCTAGGCTAGGTTGAGGTTACAGGGAAAATAACACAGAACAACTGGAAGGATTCTTCCCAGTATGCCATCTTACACCCACTACTCCTAGACTCTCATTCCCCACATGCCTATTCTGCCCAGGAGTATACACCTTCACAAGAACAGTCCATCAGTGCTACACCTCCCTCTCTGGGTCTCGACAATAGGCCAAATCAAGAAGTCTCAGAGGCCGAAGCTGGTGCTAGACACTCTCTGGAAGAAACCACTTCCCAGCAAACTCTCTCACCTGGAAAGAGTTGCTCACAGGCCTGCCAACCTACCTCTTCCAACAACAATCACCTCACTCACTTGGAGAGAGATTACACACATGCTTGGCATGCACTTACACTAGCCAGCAAGCCATGCACAGTCCAGCACTGTGTGGCCACAATAGCCAACTGGGAAAACAGACACGAGCTTCCCAAATAGTCTCCTCAATCACAGGATAGACTCACGGTTTTGGTTTCAAGATTGTACCAAGTGTATAGAGATTCCATGCACAGGCTCAAACTTTTCAGAAAGAGGATGTCTTGGCTTTCCAAAAATAAACACAGGCTATCCCCGAAATCAAAACAAAAGTTTCCCCATGGTTTCATAATTGCACGAGGTCTCTTGCAGAGGTAGGACGGGTTCACGTTCAAGCTGTCGAGGGTTGAATGGTGGAGGAACCCCCCATCACGGCTCAACTCAATAGTTTTATCTGCATGTGCTTGGGTTGACACTTGTCACCCATGAAACTGCATGCATTCCTTTAGCACGCGTTCCTTCCATTTGGAAGTTACTTGTCTTTCCAAAAAAGAACTTGGGATAGAGCATAATATTCACATGTCTTTTGGAATAATATTAAATTATTATTCCTCAAGGACTTAAGCCCCTAGGTTTATCTCCTAGGATCCATACTTAGCCCCCTTTTCCCACCTTCTATCCCCTAATCCCTTGCCCAATCTGTGGGATCTTAGTACCCCATCACTCATTCATCGTGGTCAGTCTGAACGCGGCGATGTTTATATTTTATTACTATTCCGCATAAATACAGGTACAAAATCAGGCTCTTGGCCATCAACACTTAGGCTCTCTAGCCTAAAAATCACATAAGCCCACTAGCTTATATAAAATCGGCTCACCAGCCTATAAAACATATTTACAATTCATTTCATAAACAAGATTTACAATAGGTCTCGGCCTTAGGGACATTACAACAACACAACACACAAAATGCACCACGTCGTCTCACCTGAGATAACTTTAATGAGTGGATGTAAGACTCATGCATTTATAGCCTAGGATTGAGCACAAGATATGGGATGCATATTATGGAAATTTTACTATAACTTGTGATTTCAATATACTTTTATTCACAACTATGCAGTAACCTTCATAGCTTATTCCCTCAATATCACAACAACATTTAAACACGCACTGTAGTAAATCATTCATTCATTCAACACAATAATTAACTACTGAAAATATGATAAATATCTGCATGAATTCATCCCATTACATATATTTTAACGTGGTTCACCCCCTCCTGGGCTACGTCCACAAAGATTTGGCTCTTGGATCTTTTATTATGGTAGTTCTGCATATTCGGCGCCGCGCGCTTACAATTCTCCTCAGATGGGTAAGATCTATATGAGGCGACCTAGATCATACCAGGTTCCTCAACCTGTGATATAATCCTTAGATCTTCCTTATCTCCTCTCCTCCAACTCAACAACTTACAAAATAGTACATAACAACATTACAATTCGCATCGACTTGTACAACAATATGAATAATGCAAAAAGCCAACCTATGATACCTACGTATCGGAACCCTCTATAATACCTTAGTATTGGTATTTATACATCTTTGGCTCTTCAACCATTACAATACATTACCAAAAATATAACCCTACCGATGTTAGGGCTTCCTCTCATGTGCACGTGTTGCTCCTCCTTTCAGTTGTTGTTATCCTTGTGCACGCTTTCTTGCATGCGTGCATCCTGTGTTTCCTTCCAACTGTTACTTTTGTTTCTGCGTGCTTTCTTTCCCCATGATCATCCTTCTTTCCACTTCATGATGCTGCCAACATGCCTCCAACATTGACATGTGGCTCATCATTAGCCACCTAATCCTTCTGAGCTTCCTCGATCTCCTTGGTGATCGTCGAGAAATTTTCCTTGAGTACTGTTGCCTGTGTCTGGGCTTGCACAATATTTTCCTTAATTGTGTCCACTACTTGGACTGCCACTTCATTGCTCAACAATCCTACACATTCTGCATGGGTCTGTGCTATCTGTGTCTTGTCTTCCTCTTCTTGTGCTAGTACTTCTACTGCCTGCTCTTGTAATGGCTTCATTTTAGCCTGACGCTCATGTTTCTGGGTTTGCATAGAGATTAGCTCTGCCTGTAATTTATTAATCTCCTGCATCCCTTTGACATGTTCTAAAATTGGTATGGTCTTTTGCTTCTACTTGAGCTCTTGGATCGCTACATTGATCTTTTCCTCTTCCTTGTCCCACCATTGGAATTGTGGATCCTCCTCTAACCTTGTCCAAAGTTGTGTTGCTTTATCGAACAAGTCAACTATTGTGATAACCTGCTACTCTATCTCCTACAACTATATTGTTGCTTCTTGTTTCCTTTTCTCCTTCAGTACTGGTGGGGTGGTTGGTATGACATATTCTTAGAGATTCTCAATATCCTTCTAATATTTCTCAATGGCCTATGTAATCTGATCAATATTTTCCGCTACTGGAAGTTCATTCCCTTGCACGGTGTTTGAAAGTTTCTCAAAAATTCCCCCTACTCCTCGTTCCAGTTCGTTCTTGCATTCTCTTTCCTCCTGAGTTTTGAACTTGGCATGCTCACAAAATTTTTCTAGTGCCTTCGGCGTATTTGTTGCTTGCTATAATTTGACTAAGTCTTTGTGGTCTCCATGAACTCTCTCTGTGTTGTTTCTCCTTTGTCACTCTTTGACTGCTCTGTCTTCATGAATCGACTATGGTCTCTCGCATCCGTGTGTTGTATGGCTTTCCCATGAAGCTTGTCGAGTACGATTTCTTGGTTATGAGTTAAATTCACCTTAATTACGGATTCAATGCATCTTATGTGGTTTTGTACTTACCATTACCCTCGTTGTCCGTTTTCTGTTGGTGTGATTAATGTGGCATTCCATCAATCCTTACCTCTCTTTAATTTTTCCTAGTGTCATCCTGTCATGTTGATTTTAACGCCTTTGTTTTTCCCTCTTGTTTCACTTTGTATGTAACTGTTGTTATTTTCCTTGTTGAATTCCTGTTTCTAAATTCATGTGGACTTTATACTTCCTTTTTGTTCTCTCTTTTTATTTTATTTTTATTTTTTATTTTTTATTTTTTTTACTGACCAGTGGGTGGTTGACTATCCTTGTACAGATCCAGTCAGCTCCCATTGATCATTCCTCTAAGTTCTATGCCTGCTAAATCTCTTAACTATACAACGCCTCCTTCTGTGACATATATTACTTCGTATGGTTCTAAGTAATGCATTCTAAGAATTCCTGGGTGTTGCAACAATTTGTTGTCATACATCAATACTAGATCTCCTTCCTTGAACATTTTCTTCTTGATGTGTCTATCGTGTGAAGATTTGTCTCTTGCTTTCTGCACTTGTTGATGGAATCCTTCCAATATTCGGTCTTCCTCCATGGTAAATAACTGATTCAGTCTCTCCTGTACTGTGCCTTGTTCTGTCATTTGTGTGATAGCTGCTACGCGCAATCTGGGTACTAAAAACTCTTATGTAACTACTGCTTCTTGGCCATAAACCAGTTTAAATGGCGTGTGCCTTGTACAATTTTTGCTTGTAGTCCTGTATGCCCATAGTACTTTTGGTACTTTGAGGTCTCAGTCATATTTGTTGACGTTACAAATATTTTTCAGTGTGTTCTCCAAAATTCTGTTGAAGGCTTCCACTATGCCATTTTCCTGTGGATGATATGGTGTGCTCTTCTAGTGGTAGACTTCAAATTATTCAGTCATCACGCGGATGATGTTGTCTATGAAGTTTGTACCTTGGTCGCTCATCAAAACTCTTGGGCACCCAAATCGAGTGATTACTTGTTCAAACAAAAAGTGTGTTGTTGTTTCTCGTTGCAATATTTTACTGGTGCGGCTTCCGCCCATCTTGTTAAATATTTTGTCGCAGTGATAATGTACCTAGCCCCTATTCTTTTTTCTGGTGGGTTGATTGGTCCCACAAAGTCTATTTCCCACTTGTCAAATTCCTGTAATGTCACTTGTGGTTGTAATGGCATTTCGTCCCTTTTGTTGGATTTGCCTACCCTTTGACAGACATTTCATATTTGACAGTACTCCTTTGAATCTCTGTGAATCATTGGCCACCATAGTCCTACACACAATACCTTCTGCGTGATAGATTTACCTGCATAATCTCCTATTGTTATTCCCTCGTGGGCTTCTGCTATGACTCTTGGTCTTTCATTCTCTAACTCATATCTTTGCAAGATGCTATATGTGCCCATTTTATATAAATGTCTTGCATTCAGTTGATAATCGACAATGCAGACTATTAGGTTTTTCTTCTTCGCGATGATATATCCTTGCGGCATAATTCTTTTACTCAAGTACTGAATGATATCTGCAAAGTATTCATCAACAATCTGTATTGATAATAACTGTGCATCCAAAAAATTGTCTTCTAGATTCGTAGGTTCTTCTCCATTTGTGACCCTTGATAGGTGGTCAGGTCTTGCATTCAATTTTCTAGGTTTAACTATTACTTCAAATTCAAATTCTTGAAATAGCAGTAACCATCGACAGATTATCCCCCCCAACATTGGCTTGTTGACTAGGTATTTTAGGGCTGAGTGATCTGTGAACATTTTTAAGTGCTTTCCCAATAATTAATGTCTAAATTATGCAGTGCATAGACCATGGCTAGGCCTTCTCTTTCTGTCGTGTTCCAGTTCTGTTATGAGTCTGATAACTTCCTTCTTGCAAATTCTATCGGGTGATCCAATTCTCCTGCTCATGGCTACACCAAGATAGATCTAAGTGGTATGGCTGATGAATCTACATGCACATGGAATATCTTTTCCCAGTCTGGAAATACCAATATCGGCGTGGTAACCATATTTTCCTTCAAGGTATCCAGACCGTGTTGACACTCGTCGTTCCACTAAATTTTTTTATCCTTTCTTGACATATTTTCCATCGATGTTGTAATATACACATATCCTTTGATGAATTTCTTGTAGTATCCTATGTGTCCTAACGTTTCTCTCAGCTGACAGACTGTTTTTGGTGTTGGAAAATTAACAATGAATGTAATCTTTGTCGGATATACTAATAAACCTTGTTTGCATACTATGTGGCCCAATAATATCCCAAACGGTGTTCCAAATATGCATTTCTTGATGTTTAGTGATATCTGGCACTGTTTGCATCTTTCTAACATCAGTTGTAAAAATTCCACATGGTTTTTCAATAGACTATAGACTGTCTAATCATCTAGGTATACTTCAAGAAATTGATTGATGAATTCCTTAAATGTTGCGATGACCATTCTAGAAAATATTGCGGGTGCATTTTTCAGTCCAAACGACATGATTGTGTATTGGTAAGATCCCCATTATGTTGCAAACATTGTCTTGTATCTATCCTTCTGTGCTATATTAATATGATGGTAGCCTGAGTATTCATCAGTGAATGAGTAGGCTTCATGTCCCCCCACATTCTCTAACACTTCATCTGTGAACGGTGTAGGGAATGGGTCGTGTAGGCATGCATTGTTCAAATTCGTCAAGTTGACGTATATCCTGATCCCTCCTTATTTCTTGTCTTGTACTACCATTGTAATTATCCACTTTGATTCCTTGACCGGTTTTATGATGTCAGCTTCGAGCATCCTACCGATATCAGCTCTGACTTTCTGTTTGTATATCGGGCTCAATCTATAGGGTCGCTGTCTAATAGGTCTCACATCAAGTCTGAGTGGTATCTTCATTTCTCCTAGTTCTCTGACTATACCCTTCATCTCTGTAAATGTTGTGGGAAATAAGTCACTATACTCGCACAACAATTCTATGATGCTTTTCACTATTTTCTCATCCCAGTAATCCCCAATGTTGACCATTTTGGGTTGCTCAATTGTCCCGATGTTAACTGTCTTTACCTTGATTGGCATGCAAATGACTTATGATTCAATGGTTGGTCCTTCCACATCTCTTTCACCTTATACTTCTTCAATTTGGATATCGCGTGCATCGTCTTCATCCGGTGCTTCCTCCTATACATGGTAACATGACAACAGTTCCTTGACTGTCTGCTTGTTCTGTTGTTTTTCTTCGGTGATCAATTCTACTTTTGGTTCTTTGATGAATATTAATCCTCTAATCCATTTAAGGTCTGCATCTATGTTGGGGTTCTCATGCTCGAATGAGAAAGTGATTGAAAAATTATGTTGCAATGTCGTCCATGTCGTAGTTCCTTTGTGCAATTCATGGTTCGTATACCAATTTTTTGGTATGCCCTCTAGATTATGTATGAAGTGATGAGGCCATTCCTTAGGTGGTGTCATTTTTGACAGCGTTCTACACGCCTCCAAGTGTTCTGTTGGTGCTCCGTGTAATTCATATTTTTGTTGTTTGTTGTTTTTCGGTTTTGCACCGAACCTTATGCACAGTAACCGCTTGCATTGGTACCAGTCTGTGATTGTCTCTTTGTGTGTGTCCCACCATATTGTTGGTGTGGCCTTTAGTGCTAAGTCAAATGCTAATATTCTATGGTTCTCTAACACTACATCTTCGTACTGTGTCAAGAATGTTTCCAAATCATTTATTCCGTGAAAACTGGGTGGTTCCCTGATTTCTCTGCCTATCCATCTTACTGCGTGGTCTATTCTTGCACATATTCACATGGATACTTTGTGTAGCCTTGGCTTCCAGTTCTCTAAACCAGTGTTTGAGTTTTTTTATGTAAACCCAACTGAGTACCCCTTCTGCAGTTGCGTTTACGTAATCCTCATCTCACGCAATTGTTCTATACAACTGGTCGATTTCCTCTAAGTCTAGGAAAGTAGGTTCTACAAACCTCTCCCCTTTTGATGGGTCTAATGGCTGGATGACCCTATATTCTCCGGACTCAAATTTCATTTTCCTGGTCTTCAAATTTATTATGGCCTGGTTGTCAAATGCCCAATCCAGACCAAGCAATGTCGGGTAAGGTGTTGTGCCGTCCACTATTTCAATGACTTCAAAATATGCTTTAGTGTGCACTCCATCAAGATCTATTGTCACTCCTTTCAATCTACCTATTGGTATGACTCTATGCTATTTTTCTAGTTTCAATTAGATGTTTGAGTATCCCAATGTTGGCTCTCCCATGCATTGCCATGTCTTTTCTGGTAATACATTCACTTCATATCCTAGATCCAATATAATGTCTCCCATATTGAAATCCCCAATGTTATCATTCAGTCTAAATTCCCTACTTGTTCTTATTTTTGTGTGTAGGTGATTAACTATTTTAGGTTCTAGCTTTCCTTCCATCTCACTACTACACTTTTCTAGGATTGTTTGCAATATTTTCACAGATGATGGATCACTTAATACTTTTACACATGATTGAAAAATCCTTTGATTTTACTTACTTGTCTCATGGGTTGAATTTCGTTGGTATGATCCAATGATGGAGGCATCTCATATTCTAGTGCTGCCTTGTTATGTTGTGCAGTTGAAGTCGATGTTGTGCCCTCCTTATGAAATTCTTGTCTGGCCTCTTTAAATATCTCCTTTTCCTTTTGCGTGTTGAACTGCTTCATGCGTTCAATTTTCTTATTTACCCATTGGTTCTGCACTGGTGCTTTTCCAACTGCGTCAATGCCTTTTTTTGCGCCTCCACGAGTGACTATGTTGATGTTCCATCCTTCATCCCTTTTTTCGACTGAAATCCACTGAACAGTCTGGTTGTTCTGATTCTTGTTTTCCTGAATCTTTATGAGTAATGCTAGACATTCCTCTGTATCATGTTCTGATGCGTGACAATACATACAAGTTGTTGGTGGAAGTGGACATTCCCTTGCATAATGTCCTGGTTGCTGACAATTGTGACATGTGATTGGTCCTCTTCCTCATCTGAAACCTCCTTGGGATTGTCCTCCTCCTCTATAGCTTGCTTGATACCCTCTCGATGTGTTATAATGAGGTGCCTAATTATAATTCATGGTATTGTACTGAGGCTATGCTAGGTTGTACTACGACTGTGCGTTATTGTCTGGTTGTTGCGTAGTATTATACTACTGTTGCGTAGTGTTGTATGGAGCTGGGACTTGATTGAACTATGGTGTTGCTTGCCTAGTAATCATTTTGACCTGTACCCTATATTTGTTTGATGTCCTTTCTCGCATTAGCTCCATAGTTCTACAATATTTATCGTCGTGGCCCACTAACTTGCAAAAGGTGCAATATGAATTCTTTGGGACTGTCTGGTATTTATGCATCATTGTGTAGTGATAAGGGTCGTGACCCGAGTTCTTACAGATTTTTCACCATACTCCTCTCGTTGGTAATGGATTCAACATTCTTGTTTCCATATACTACGTGAACTTTGGACATTTGTTCTTGTGGTGTCCTTCTGTCTTGCACGTGGTACTCCAAATGATTTCTCATTTGTCCTTGTTCTTATTCTGGTTCAGCTGAAATGTGAGATTCTTCAAATTTTCCTTCAGTTCTTCGATAGTTGGGTCTATCTGTTGGTACTGGTTTTCTTCCAGTTGCAAGGATTCCTATAGATCCTCTACCTGTGTTTGAAATCTCTATTGTCGTAAAGGGTATTTTAAGTGTGGGAGTAGTGAATTGACAAGTAAGTGCCGATGCTGCATATCGGTCATGAGTTATTTTAACTTTCCCTTTAGTTTCTTGAATCTCTGGTCAATATCCCATAAAAAACCTCCTGGTTTCTGTCTTATTTCGATCATCTCGTTCATGAACTGATCCTCTGAGCTCAACTTCTAGAACTCATTCATCAGTAATTTCTTAATGTCTGCCAATTTCCTTGTCATCCTAGGGGCCCTATTTGTGTCTAGACTCATGTACCAGTCTAGTGTGTGGTCTCTTAGTGTAATATCTAGCTACGTGAGTTTGGTATATTCATTAATGATCTATTTTTCTTCCCAGATATTTACACAAATGAACAAGTGCTTCTCAGGATCTTATGCTACTTCTCCTCGAAATTCTGGTAATCTAATGGTGGGATCATGTCCTGCCATTCTAAATATTGAACTATTACCTCCTTCGTGCGGTGTAGATACTTGACTAGTGCTGCCTGAACTAACTCCTCTAGTTGTTGTTCCTTGTATATATGTTCTTCCTACTGTCGTAATTCCTCCGAACTGCGGTTTTCTAAATGATGGTTTTCTCTTTTTTGTATTAGTCACACATGGGTTTATGGGTTCCACATTGACATTAATTATGATAGGATGGATACCTTCTCCTCCCACTCTTGGACCTCTCGTCTTCCTCCTGTATGTTGCGCACATGATTTCCTCAATATTCTCCATAGCCTGAAGATCGTCTACCTCTTCCTCATCACTCGCTAAGCCTTCCCTCGCAGTTATATCTCTCTTATTGGTATTCACCTTGTATTGGTAGGGTGCTTCGCTACGTATCTTTCCAGTTATCTCCAAGATCCACCAGATCTGTTCATCATCCATCATGATTAGGTCCAAGGGTTTCTCCTTCTTTCCCGTATCCTTGCCTCCTTCCATTTCTCCTCTCTCTGTCAGTTCTTCCCCCCTTCCCCTATGCACACAGGGAAGTTTAGTTGTCTGATTCCATTGTCATTACACCCTTGTTATATAACAGTATCTTAATAGAAGTATACAGTGATTGAATGTACCTTCCTCGAGGTCCATGTAGAAATTATTTCTCTGCTACGTTGTATGACTTCACTGTGTCAACCACAAACTCTTTTATAAACCCTGCCACAATACTGTCAAGCCAAAAATCTACTACGTGAGTGAATTTGTTGTTCACCTGTTGTAACTGCTCAATCTGTAATGGGGTCCACTCTAACTTTTGAATCCATTTTTTTGTGTGGTTATCCTTCAACCTTAGTATCCACTCCTACAATAGATGTGTACAATCACAGAAAAATACTTTGTGCAAATCAGTAAACACGTATTTTTCCAGATATGTGCGAGGTGTGATTCTAGGGTTTCTATTGTATTTTTGTGCAAACTCTAGCTCTTTGGTTCTCAACCAAGTTTCGATTTCTTCTTTTGTGGGGTTCCACAGTCTCAACATACCCTTCTAATGGCTCATTTATCTCTTCTTGTTGTTTCTCATTTCTCGCTCCGCCTATCTCATCTACTCAATCCTCCCATGTTCCTTCCAATGGAAACAAAACCATTTGTTGGTTTGTATTTTATTCTTCTTTCTCTATCGTCTGATTTATTGACCCAGGGTTCATGTCTTTCGGGTTTCCAACAAAATCCTCTAAAACTATCTCCCCCCCTGGTAAATAAGAAGGCAATGCAACACACAGAATGCACCACGCCATCTCACCCGAGATAGATTTAATGGGTGGTTGTAAGACTCATGCGTTTACAGCCTAGGATTGAGTGCAAGATATGGGATTCATATTTTGTACCTTTTACTATAACTTTTGATTGCAATCAACTGTTATTCACAACTACGTAGTAACCTTCATAGCTTATTCCCTAAATATCGTAACAACATTTAAACACACACTATAATAACCCATTCATTCATTCAACACAACTATTAACTACTGAAAATATGATAAAGATATGCATGCATTCATCCCATTACATAGATTTTACCGTGGTTGACCCCCTCCTGGGCTATGTCCACAAAGATTTGGCTCTTGGCTCTTTTATTATGGTATTTCTACATATCTGGAACAACGCGCTTACAATTCTCCTCAGATGGGCAAGATCTATATGAGGCGAACTATATCGCACCAGGCTCCTCAACCTATGATCTAATCCTCATATATTCCTTCTCTCCTCTCCTCTATCTCAACAACTTACAAAATAGTACATAACAACATTACAATTCACATCGATTCGTACAACAATCTTAACAAAGCAAAAAGCCAACCTATGATACCTTCGTATTAGAACCCTCTATAATACCCCAGTATCAATATTTATAAATCTTTGGATATTCAACCATTACAATACATTACCAAAAACCTAACCCTATCGATGTTAGGTATTCCTCTCATGTGCGCATGTTGCTCCTCCTTCTAGCTGTCGTTCTCCTTGTGCATGCTTTCTTGCATGCAGACGTGTTGTGTTTCCTTCCAACCGTTACTTCCATTTATGCATGCTTTCTTTCCACACAATCATCCTCATTTCCACTTCAGCCTGCTACCAACAAAATCTTAAAGTGTCCTTCAAACAAGTAGTGTCGAAACTTCTGCAACGCATACACCATGGCTAAGCCTTCTCTTTCAGTGGTAGTGTAATTTATCTCAGCTATTGAGAGCTTCCTACTAGAAAAGGCTAACAAATGGTCAATATCTCCTGCTCCTGGTTGTGCTAACACTACTTCTAATGGAATAGAGGATGCATCGACATGAACATGAAATTCCTTAATCCAATCTTGAAAAACCACAATAGGTGCATTAATCATTTTCCGTTTCAGTGTGTTGAAGCTCTTGTGGCATTCTTCTGTCTAGTGAAACTGATAATATTTCTTCAAAATATTTTCCATAGGTGTTGTAATCTGTGTGTATCCCTTAATGAAATTCTTGTAGTATCCATTATGTCCTAGTGCAGTGCACAACTATCTGACTAAAGTAGGGGGGGTATATCAACAATAATGACAATCTTGGATGGATCTACCAATAACCCCTGCTTACACACAATATTTCCTAGTAGCACTCGAAAGGGTGAAAAGAAAATGCATTTCTTCAGGTTCAGGGAAATCTGACATTGCCTGCACTTATCCAACATTAGTCTTAAACATTCAATATGATTTTGCAATAAGCTAAAAACAGTCCAATCATCAAAATAGGCTTCCAGGAATTTATGTAAAAACCCCTTGAATGCTTCGACCACCACCCTAGAAAAAATGACTGGTGCATTCTTCAATCCAAAAGGAATCATTGTCTATTGATAGGATCCTCATTCTGTTGCAAATGTGGTCTTATGGCGATCTTCCTAGGTTTCCTGACTGAGTATATACTGAACTTCTTGTAACAATGCTCTGAGTGCTCTGATAACTCTGACTACTCTAGTTACTTAATGCTGCTAAAACAACAGGAGGAGTAATAGTACTTACTTCAACAGCCTATGCAGTTCTTGAAGTTTCTGATTCTTTTAGGTGAGGTTCTTCAGTCTTCCCTTCTTCTTCCCTAGCAGACTCTGAATGTTCCTCATTTAGTAACTCTTCCTCTTCTCCACTGTAGAACCCTTCTTCTCATGCTAGTGGTTCATGATTTTGCTCAAACAATTTCACTAGAGGAACTTATTTGAAGGTTCTCCCACTGTGCGTATGCCCAACCTCTATGTCGTTGTCACTGTCTGAATTCTTGAACATTATCTTTTCAATCTGACCCACTATTGTATCTTCAAGATGTTCTTCTCATGCAATAGCATCTTGATCTTCAACTTCAAGAAGTGTAAAAATTTTCCTCTCGGTCCTTTAAAGAAATATCTCTCTGCTTGGTTATATGATTCTACTCTGTCAATATAAAACTCAGTAATGTACCCTCCAATGGTACTATCAAACCAGTTATCGACTTCTCTTGACACAACATTATCAAATCTCTTGACCTTCTTGATCAGCGTCAATGTCCAAACCACATATGGTTTGAGTCTGATTTCAAACTGGGTATCTTCTAATCTGGATAGTCACTCATATAGATTTTTATGAATCCCTCCAAAGAAAATCTCATGTATATTAGTAAAGATATACTTTCCCAACCAATCCTCTGTAATAATATTAGGGTTCTTGTTCTGGGCTTCTGTGAAGTCCTTTTCTTGTTCTTCTATCCACTTCTGAATCTCTGTCTTCGATGGAAACCCCCTTGACATTCCCTCAAGAAAATCCTGGTCCCAGCAATGAAACCATTTTTTGTCACAGGGGCAGACCTGGCGTTCAGCTCTAACAGTGCACCAACAAGCCCTAACTATTGGCCCTTTTGGAAACACCTTCGAAGAAGATGCAATCTCACCCAAAGTAGAAATAGGCAGTTGCAGGACACAAGTGTCTACAACTAGAGGAAATGCAAAGTGGATCCAGCACAATAGAAACAAAGCATCTAGATATCATTTACCAACTCAAACCTACTTCGCACAATTATATCTCAGATCTAACACAATGATGAAATAACATAATAATTAGAAGGAAAAAGAACACAACATCAATCCCACAGAACAACAAGATATATGTGGTTTACCCTCTCCTACGTGCACAGAACTGTGTTTCTTGATATTATAGGAAGAAATACAGTTTTATATGTTCTCTTAGCTTGCATATCTCTCTTCTGCTCTCCCTCTTTCTCCCCCCTCCCTACGCACCCAGCTGTAGGGTTGATCTTTGCACCCAGCTGAAGATCTTACAACAAAGACTTTCTCTCAACAAAATACTTCTTTCTCTCAACTACCATAATCACTCATTACATAATCGAACCCAACCTAGGTCCTCTTGACCATTATTTATACATTACAATGACTCTCAGACAACCTTAGGCTAAAGCCTAGGTGTCAAAACCCTAAAATTCCAAAATCCTAGGTGTCTAAAACCCTAGGTCAACTTGACCCACGTTTTCCAGGCTTCACCAACCTTTCTTTCCTTCTTTCTTGCGAGGTGCTCCAAATCATCCATTGGTCATTTTTTCCGCTTGATGAGTTGTCTACAATCTATCTTCCTTGCTTATCTATTTTCGTCGATCTTCTTGTTCAACAACTCGTTTTCTCTTACTTCTCTCCTTCTTTTCTTCTTATTTAACCACTTCGACTTGATCTTTATCATTGTGTCTTCTGCGTAGTTCGCACTTCTCCTTTTATTCTGTAATCTTCACTTTCTTTCATAAACAAGGGCCAACATAAGAGGATTTGTAAATATGTCTTCCACTTGTTCTTTTGTGTCCACATATTCAACTCTGATGTTATTCTATGCAACTTGTTCCTGTAGAAAGTGATAATTGATTGGAATGTTCTTCGTCTTGGAGTGCATCAGAGGTTTCTTTGAGATACTGATGTCACTTGTATTATCACAATAGATTGGAATGGGCTCATCACACTCAACCTGTATATCTATCAGATATTTTTTCATCCATAGAACCTGTGTACAACATCCTGCTGCTACAATATACTCTGCTTCAGTTGTAGATATAGATACTGATGATTTTTTCTTGCTTAGCCAAGATACTAAACACTCACCCAAGTAGAATGTTTCTCCACTAGTTCTTCGTTGGTCATCAATGCAACCTTCGCAATATGCATCTGTGTAGACAATAAGTGATACATCTTTTTTTTGGGATACCATAGTCCAAACTCTTTTGTTCCTTTGAGATTCTGAAAATCCTCTTCACTTCTAAGACCTGTGATCCCTTTGATACTTCTTGAAATCGTGAAACCTATCTAACTACCTACATTACATCTGGTTTGGATGTTGTCACATATAGTAATCTACCAATCATTGACATGTATTGCCTCTGGTCTGTACACTTTGAATCATCATTTTTCCTCAACTTGCAACTGGTTTGCATAGGAGTGGTAACTGGTTTGCAATATTCCATTCTGAACGTCTTTAGCATTTCTTTGATATACTTAGTTTGAGAAATAAAAATTCCTTGGTTTCTTTGACATATTTGAAGACCCAAAAAGAAGGATAGTTCTCTGAGTAATGACATTTCAAATTCATTCTGCATATCCTTTGCAAATTTTTGTCTTAAAATGTCATCATTTCTTCCATAAATAAAATCATCAACATAAACTTCAATTAATAAAATACTATCTTGAGTTACCTTGATGTAGAGGTTCTTGTCTGCACTTCCTTTTATGAACCCTGCATGCTGTAGATATTTATCTAGTCTAGAGTACAATGCTATAGGATCCCGTTTTAGACCATACAAGGCCTTCTTCAATTTGCACACGTAATTTTCATTCTATGACAACTGAAATACTTTTGGTTATTCGATGCAGACTTATTCTTCATATTCTGCTTCTTATTTTTCAAGTTGTTCCATTGATTCATTTTCTTCTTCCTTTAATTCTTGTCAACCTGTTTTATCAATTGTTACATTCATGCTTTCCACAACTTTGTTCAACATCATATTGTAACACTTGTATGCTTTCCTTGTACTTGAGTAACCAACATGTACTCCTTTGTCCCCAAGAGAGTCAAACTTTCCCATTTTTCCATCTTCTCTTTTGATATAGTATTTTATTTCAAATACTACGAAGTGCTTCACATTTGTTGGTATTCCTTTCCATAGCTCATATGAAGTTTTATCATTGTTGTTTCTAAGTATTACTCTATTTTGAATGTGAACTGATGTATGCATTGCATGTGTCCAAAAAATATATGTCAATTTTGAATCCATTAGCATTGTTCGAGCCATTTATTGTGTAATTATCATCCATTATGGTAATGTTCCTTTGTCTCTGAACCACTCTATGAACCAATCTATGAATTCATGCTCTCTTACACTATCACATATTCATCCAAACCTGCTAAGTGTTCTTATGAATCCATCTCCGTCCATATTTTCCAAGACTCTACTGCACATTGTCCACAATGTTGACCCATTTATCATTGTACTATCATGAAGTATTCACTACTACAACTAATTGTACTTCCTCTAACTGACTGCTCTGGATCTGTCTATTCAAACTCAACAAGTTTCTCGAAGGATGGTTCTTTGGTCTGTCACAGCTATCACATAGACTCCCCATGTCTAATATTCATGTTACTTGAGAGTCTCTAAGCTGGATGGCTTAAAACAATTCCTTATCAGATGTGTATTCATCATCATCTTCATTGGTAGATTCATCATCTCTCCGAGCTCTAACTTATTTCTTTATGTCTGTGGATTCATCTTTCACCACAATGCCAGAAAGTACAATCTCTTGAACTTGTTCCTTATTTACCCGTCCTTCTTATCTTTCAGTTATTTTCCAAACCTTTTTGTATCTGGCATCTTTCTTTTTCTCTATAGAATTTTCTTCATCTCATTTTATTTTTAATCTTGCGATATCTGGGACTTGGTCTTTTCCCACCTTTTCTTCGTGTTTTCTTATCCATACTTTCTTACATCTGATATCAATTTTCTCTTTCATGGAAGTATCGATCATGCTTCTACAATCACTAGCTATGTGTCCATAATTATGAGATTTGTAACATTCAATGCTACGTGGGGCCACATAGGCATTTCTTTCTTGAACATTTCTTTTATAGTCCCTACAATTTTCAACCTTATGTCCAAAGTTAGTACAATAAAAACAATGACCATAAAATAAATTTACATACCTGGGAGTGAATGATCTTCTTTGTGGTGTATTTCTTCTGAATTTTTTCCTTGACTGATCATGATCATGATTGAAGCTTCTTTGTGCCTTGAACATGGATGGTATTCTTGAAGATGTATCTTAAATAGTTTTCTTAGATTCTGGTTGACCATGATTCCTTCCTTTGAGTACTTCTTCATAACTCTTTCTATTTTCTTCATTTTTCTTTTCTAGAAACCTAAAGTGCTTCTCTTCATTCTCTATAACTGATGTGGATGTTTCTGTCTCTTCAATGTTCTAGTTGAGCTTGACGATTTTACTTCTCAATGTGACAACTTCTTATTCAAGCTCCTCATCTTTATTATCTAAGACTTCATGAGTTCTTATGTTCTTTTCTCTTCTTCAAGATGAATTTTTAATGTGATTATTTCTTCTTCAAGTCCTTTCTCTTCTTGACCAAACTCCGCCTCAAGCTAGTTTAGATCATTAGTTCTTTCATTAAGATGATCTGTCAATATCTTCTCTCTCATTTATGCTTGTTTCTTCTGCGCTTCTATGTTGGCTTCCAAATACTATTTTTGATATTCAAGATTTTCTTTGATATTTTTGGCTTCTTCTAGTTGAGTTCTTAAGTTCTCGATGACATATTGGGCTTCTTAAAAAATGTGAATACTTTCCTTTTGTTTCATCAATTCTTTCTTGAGTGACTTGTTTTCTTCTCTTATTTCATCTAAAGAACAAATCATTTCTTCTTCATAATTGTCTTCCTTTTCAATTAGTTTTTCTGTCTCATTTCCTTCATGGCATTCTATTTCAATATGTATGTGTTTTTTACAATTAAAGAAAAACAACATACCTCTGGTGATTATGTACTCTTCATAGTCTGAATCTGTTTGACATGGTGAAAATAATTCTTCTTTATCTATATCTGCATCTTCTTTGGCATTTTCTGAATCTGCGATGGGTGAAGAATATATGTCATGTAACTTATCAAAAATTTCTTTGGCTGATGAACATTTACCAACCTTTTCTCTTACCGGATTAGGTAATCCTTCCCAGATGAAATCCATTGCTATTTTGTTATTCTTCTTCAATTTCTTCTTGGCTACAGTCTTTTCCCTTTTTGAACTATCATATCCTATAACAACTAGTAGCCAAATATAATGTCCATGTGCATGTAAAAATACTTTCGTCCTTCTTCCCCACATCTCATACTTAAAACCATTCTAACCATTAAACATCGGTACTCCATTCTCAGAATAATATATGATCTCCTTCGTGTGGTTAAGCTGTTTCCTGAAGGAACTGACTCTGATACCAATTGTTGGATTACTGAGAGGGGGGTGAATCAGTAATAGATGATAAATTTATTCTCTTTTCACCATAAAATGCAAGTGTTATATCAATGTAGTATTATCATCCAATAGTTGCAGAGTAAATAAACAATGAACAAATGAGAAATCACACACATACACAGTACACCAGTGTTTTATGTGGAAATCCAAAGCGAGAGAAAACCACATAA
Organism: Picea sitchensis; assembly: GCA_010110895.2. Taxonomy (NCBI): domain Eukaryota; kingdom Viridiplantae; phylum Streptophyta; class Pinopsida; order Pinales; family Pinaceae; genus Picea; species Picea sitchensis. The sequence continues at coordinate 50,975 of SNQJ01S0080580.1, read as the reverse complement.
TGTTTTTTCTTATATGTATTTAAGAATTACATTCATTGGAAGCACCAACTTCCTTTGTTTTCCATTTGTAACTGGATGGAGGTTCCAACCCCCTAGTTTCTCAGGATACAACCTGAAGGAAGCTCCAACTTCCGAATTCTCTGGCTAGAACTAGAAGGAGGATGCAACCCCCTAGTTTCTCTGGCTACAACCTGAGGGAATCTCCAAATCGCCATTTCTATGGCTACAACTAGAAGGAGGATACAACCCACTATGTTCTCCAAATACAATAGGAAGGTGGTTACAACCACCTGTCCTTGCCTCGTCCAACCGCCCTAACATAGAAGTAGAATGATGGAACCACTGTCACGCTATCACTGTGAGATATACTGTTGTAAACCTGTACCAATCAACCTGTAATCAACCTATAACGACCTGTAATAATAACTTGTGACAACATGTACCATACATCAACCTGTACCTCAACCTATACCATAAAAAAATTCATCAACCATGCACCAAACCTGTACAAATAAACTGTCACAATAACCTATCCAAATAACCTATCACAACAACCTTTCTCATCAATATCATCAACCAAATCAAATGTACTCACCAAGATCAATCACCAAGAAAACTCTCAACCATATGCACAATATCACCAAGATGTGCATCAACCAAGCATATCACAACAACTCATAATCATCACCAAGATCAATATGTACTTCTAATAATATACCAAGACAAGTATGCTACATCATATATAAACCATGTGTCAACAATACTACTAACAAGTGTCTAGATATACACCTCATGTATGTGCCAACTCATCAACTACTTGTCTCAACCATGTACCCAACATGTAACTCAACCAAAATTCCTCATCAATTTCGTCATCCAAATCTGATCTGATCACATATACCTCAAACACTATACCACATGTATGTACCTCAAACCATGTGCTAGAACCTCACTGTTATACAACCTCTATCTGTACCAATAACTTCAGCAACATACCTCAACCAAAAATCCTCAAACATGAACCAATATTAAACTTTAGTAGATCTTCCTCAGATCAACTCTACAAAAAGCCATAAACTTCCAAGAGGGCATCTAACATATTTACAAGGCAAACCCTCAACTTGATTCATAAATTCAACCCCACACATATGAGACCCATACCTTTTTTTTCTTCTTCTTGTAGCGTATGTTGCCATGAATCCACTGCCACGATTTTTCTGCTGCACTTTTTCTGTCGTACTTTTCTTGCTGTGATTTTTCTGCCACACTTTTTCTTCTGCACTTTTCCTGCCGCACTCTTTCTTCCACAATTTTCCTACCGCACTTTTTCTACCTCTGT
>SNQJ01S0080580.1:37334-49626 GCA_010110895.2 Picea sitchensis | reverse complement strand
TTTGTTCCCTATAATATGATCTGATGGATGATTCTTCTATATTTTTTTGCTAGGTGTCTTTGGAGGTACTTGTTGTTCTTTCTCTTCTACTTCTAACTGATCTTATTCATCTTACCCTTCTGCTACTTCTTCATCCCTTGCTTCTTCTTCATGAACCTGTTCCATTGACTCATTTTCTTATTCCTTTATTTTCCATCCACTTGTCTCATCAACCATCACATTGATGCTTTCCAAAAAATTGTTGAGTATTATCTTGAAAAATTTGTATTCTTTCCTTGTGCTTGAATATCCAACAAGTATGACTTTATCCACACGAGAATCAAACTTTCCCATTCTTCCATCTTCTCTTTTGATGTAGCATTTTCTTTCAAAAACTCTGAAATGCTTCACATTTGCTAGTCTTCCTTTCCATAGCTCGTAGGGAGTTTTATCATTGTTGTTTATGAGCATTACTATGTTTTGAATGTGAACTGTTGTATACACTGTATGTTCCCAAAAGACATATTTCAACTTGGAATCCATTAACATAGTGCAATTCATTTCATGTACTATCTTGTTCTTCCTTTCGACAACTCCATTCTATTGAGGTGTCCAAGCAACAAACAATTTCCTTTTTATTCCACGCTTTCTGCAAAAAACCATAAATTTTTTTGAAGTAAACTCTCCTCCATTATCATATCTCAAACATTTGATTTTTGAATCCATTTAATTTTCAATCATTTCCTTGTATATATTGAAGTTCTTGAATTCTTATGAATTCTTCTTGAGAAAAAAAACTGTAGTCATCCTTGTATAATCATCAACCAATAACATAAAATATTTCTCACCTTTTAAACTCTTTGTTCTAGTTGGTCCAACTACATGGATATGTACAATTTCCAGCGGTCTTGTTGTGGAGTATTCCTTTGATTTGAATTTGGTCTTTGTTCTTATAGATGTTGCTTGAAGTTCTTATAGATGTTGCAACCAATATTCCTCAACCTGCCTTTCTTATGATTTATCTCATACATCTGTGAATCAAACACAAGTTTGTGACCTTGTTCACACATTTGACTTATAATTAGAATATTATGTTTCATATATTCCACTGGTAGAACATTTTCTGCCTTGGTATCCTTGTTTCCAATTTTGACTATGCCTCTTCCAATGATTCTAGATGAGTCATCGTTTCCAAAGGAAACTGATCCATCTATTTCCTTTCTCAAGGTTAGAAACCTATCATCATCACATGTCATGTGCTTTGAGCAGGAGCTATCAACATACCAACCACGTTTCTTGTGTTTAACTTGTATAGAAAGTGTGCATTCTTCATTGTTGAACTGATTCCGCTTTCTTATCCATATTCTTTGAGGTTCATGTCTATGACTGTTTTTATTCTATTGTGATTCTCTTGAAGGAAATGTCATTATAAAATATTTGACCATGTGTCCAAAGTTGTTTCACTTGTAGCATTCAATATTAGTACTCAAGGATTCAAACATGTTGTAGCTTATGTTCTTTGTTTCACTCGACCTTCTTGAATAATCATTTCATGCATAACTTTCATCGTTGTCTTTGTTACTATTATTAGCTCTATAATTCACAGCCTTATGTCCAAAATTGTTACATGAATAACATAAACCAAGAAATATAGCTTGATACATGGGTGTTGTAGATCTTCTAAAATGAGTTACTCTTTTGAACGCTTCTTCTTCTTGAGGCCTTCTTATTTCTAACTGTCACTGATTATGAAATATGAATCTTCTGGGTAGAGTAGTGTATATGTGATCTTCCTTGTAAAAAATTGTGTCTCTTACTATTCTTGTTTAGTGCCTTCTTCATTGGAATATTCTAATGACATGAATATAACCTTTTCTGTATCACCTTCAATAACTTCATCTTCGTCCGATGAGGTGCTATCTTCTTTGGTGAAAAACATTTTCTTGAGAAATCTATTTTTGGTTTTTTTTCCTTTGTATATTTGTTTGCTATTTGAATCATCTTCTTCATTCCTTTTATTTTTCTTATGGAGACATTTGTTAGCGAAATGACCAATACCATCACAATTAAAACAAATCAATGGAATCTTACATCTATGTTTTCCACCGGTTCCCTTTTTTTCAGTATTCTAACAAAGTTGGATACTTCTTCATCGTCTTCTGAGATGTCACTTTTGTTGCTATCTTACTTTGCCTTTTTCTTTCCCTTTTGCTTTGACTTCTTGGATGATTTGAATGCTGCTTCTTTTGTAACTAGATTCTCTTGTTTAGTTCTCATATCATGTGCTGTGAATATTCCATGTAGCTCATCCATGCTTATTGAATCCAGATATGTTTTTTCTTCTATTGCTAATATCTTCGGATCAAATCTCTTTGGAAGATATCTTAGTACCTTTTGAATGATTATAGATTCATCAAATTCTTCTCCCAATCCTCTAATTGCATTCACTGTTTCATCAACTCATAAAAAGTAAGTTGTAATATTCTCATCTTCCTTCATCTTTAGCTTTTCAAATTGACCTCTGTAAGTTTGAAGCCTCACTTCCTTGAATTTTTCATCTCCTTCATAAACATTATGAAGTTTGTCCCAAATCTCTATTGTGAAGCTACAATGCATAACTTTGACATATATTGAATCAACCAGGTCATTTAGAAGTTAATTTTTGGATTTTGAGGTTAGACTGAGTTTCCTTCCATTTTTATATGTTGGAGGAATGTAGGTTATTTATATCCTTCTACAACTGATTTCCAAACCTCAAATCCCTGTGCTTGTACATATGTTTTCATCATTCTTCTCCAGAATGCATAGATTTTTCAATCAAACTATAGTATTCCATTTTTATACATATGGTTGCTCTCCATGTTCTACCTTTCAATGGTTAAACTGATTTTTGAAGGAACCTACTCTGATACCAATTATTAGATTACTGAGATGTGGGGTGTGAATCAGTAATAGAGCTTTTTAATCATTTTTAACCAAAGTATATAAGTGTTGTTTATATTTATGTCAATTTACCATTGTCATTCGACAAGTGCATAATAAATGAACCATGAACAATGAGAAATCATACACATACAAAGTACAACCATATTTTTACGTTTAAACCCAATGCAAGAGAAAACCACAAAATGATTTTTATTATATGTCTTTAAGAATTACATTCATTGGAAGCACCAAAATCCTTTGTTCTCCAACTTCAACTGGAAGGAGGCTCCAACCTCCTATATTTTTAGGCTACAACCTGAGGGAAGCTCAAACTCCCTAATTCTATGGCTACAACAAGAAGGATGATACAACCCCCTATGTTATTCAGCTACAAATGGAAGGTGGTTACAACGACCTATCCTTTCTCTGTCCAACCGCCCTGAAATATAAGTGAAATGATGAAACCACTACCACATTTTCACTGTGAGATATACCACTGTAAACCTGTACCAATCTGTACCAACCACCCGTAACCAAACTGTACCAATATCCTGTAATCAACCTGTACCAGAAGTCATCATGTACCAACAAATACCAACAGGTATGTGAACTATATGTGCTGCATCTCATGTATGTACGTGATGTTGAAAATACTAAGACAATTGAGGGGGGGGTGAATCAGTTGTTACTGTGCTTAAACAATTTATGACTATTCAAACAATTTTTTAAGCTCTTCCAAGTGACTATCAATATTATACAACATATGAACAACATGAGTAATGAACATCGGTCACACATAATATATACACAGAGACAAATTTTCACGAGGAAACCCATAAAAGGAGAAAACCTCTTCTTCTTCGAATGATGGGTAGTCTTTTAAGTTTTGTACATCATCTATGTTTGAGAACCAACTGAAAGTGAGGAAACTACCTCTGTTTTACAATATCCAACTTGTTGAGAGCACCAACTCTCTAGTTTCTCTAGCACCCACTTGAAGGAAGCACCAACTCCCTGAGTGTTCTAGCACCAATTGGATGGAAGAACCTACTTCCACTTATACAAGAACCAACTTGTATACATAAAACTTCATGCTTTCCCAAGAACCACCCTGCCACCCTATTTTTCTAGCCATAACCAGATAAAATCTCCAACTTTCAGTATTCAAGCACCAACTTAAATAACAAAAGACTACAATCCCCCCTAGCACCACCCTACCTCCCTGATTAAGAATAAATGATTGAATAAAAAACAATACAGGTATCTCACTTCTTACCCCTTCTTTTATGTTATGCAATACTTGTGTGCTTCTATCTTTTCTGCCATTCTTCTCTTCTTTTATCTGTTCTGCAATTCTGCTCTTCTTCAAACTGTTCTTCAATTCTTCTCTTACTTCTGTCTGTTCAACATCTCTGAGTTTTATCTCACACTATGCATACTATAATTTTACTTTTCTTACAGTTCAAATCATTTTTCAGTTTGAACAACCAACCTCCTACAATCATTGCATTTCCATTTTATCTTATTCCACCTATTCAGTTACACCTTGAATCTCCAAGAAAACGCATCGACAACTGAATCTCCAAACGTACAAGAACTATGATTCAGTTATGCTAACTGAATCATAACTGATCAATTAACTGTGAAGTGAAATAGTATCCCTTCGATCATATTCCCAATTAATCAACATCGTTGGATTAATTATGCAGGGTCTCGCGTTTATCTCATATGCCCATTGGCTGTGACCGAACGCTAAGCATAATTGATTTCACGATTTTGCATTTCAACATTCTTGTGATGAAGGGTCTCGAATCTCCATATCGCGATCTCTGAAACTTAGAAAAGAAAAGATCTTAGTTGGACTAGCTCCTTCCCTTCTCGTGACCATCGGTGGTGACCTGGCGCTTATCCACAAATCTCTTCATGATTCGCAACTTCGGGACTCCTATGATGAAGAGTCTCGACTCTTTATGTCACAATCACTGAAATGGAGCTTCGTTGGAATGTCTCCTTCCCTTCTCGTGACCATGCGCTATGACCACTCACCAAACAAACGAGCTCTTCGTGATTTCACACTTTTATTGTGAGTCTCATTAACTCCTCCAACTCTCGATATCTGAAACTTCTAAATGGAGACAGATCAATAGTCCACACTCTCCCTTTGATAAAAAATTCAAATTAAATCGTGGTTTTAGGTTTCATGATTTCAAAGGATAGAGACTCCTTCCTTTGACTTTCTAGCCAGGGAAAAGATGACCTCTCACCATGTGTAGTTTGCATCCAACTATCCATGACCCTCAATCCAAGGATTCAGATCAATCCTTGATCCGACGACCCAGATCATTTCAGGATATCGCATATCGCGAGTTCCCATACCATGCTACATTGACTCCTCCAATGTGCAAGTCAGCGAAATTATAGTCGCTCGCCACGTGTCCTTCTTGAATATAGACAGTCCTCCTACTTTCAAGACTTTCTAAGCCTGCTTCATATTACACATAAATATCGTGCTCCTTCTGGATCCAATGACGCTCGGTCTTCGGGCCCAGAGATGATGCCTGAGATCTGTTCTCTTCTACTGCATGCTCCTCCTATCTAAATTCAGATATGATGGTCATTAGGAATTCTGAATGGGATCCAACGATCACTATTGCTCTTCACTATTGATCATTTCCATGCCATTATCGTTGTGATGCTGATCTCGTTGATCTGTGCCATAAATGAAAATCATGCACACATTGCCTTCTGTCTGTAAGTATGCCAACATGTGACCTATCTATATTGCAACCTGTGCATGTATGCGACCTGTCTATACTGCATCCTGCATACACCTTCAAAAATATAGGGTTTTAACCCTTCTGAAACTCATAAACTTTGTTGTCTCTATCACATCAACCTGTAACCTGTCACTATGTCCAATCTGTAGTTGTTACCTATGCATACATAATAATACATATCCCTTAACCAAGTGCATCTATGTATCTCTAGTCATTTGTTATACATGTGTATACAATCATTGTTGGACCTTGACCAAGTTTTGAGGAATACTTGGTCATATTTGATCATTTTTGGGACTTCGACAGCCTGTCGAAGATGAAGCAGATATCACGAGATCTCGACCCACTTTTTGGGTCCTTTTTGGGTTTTGGGACAATGTAATGGGAAAGGGATGCCATCCTGTGGGTTTACCCATGCTTAGGCCCACTTTTGTAATGTATAAATAGATATCTAGGTGATGTAAGTAAGAGAGAAGATTAGCCAAGGGCTTAGTGCTAGAATTGATCTATGTGATTGGCTTGCACAACTGAGTGCAAGTATTGTAAGTGCTAAGTGCACATATTGTAAGGAGGCTCTGTGCTAGATCTACTCAAGGAAGGAGGATCTGGAAAGGTGCACGCAGATCTCTTGCCCCAGGTGGAGTATCATTTTGATAGCTTTGTGTTGTAACCTGATTGACTAAAGATAATAAAGAAGAAGAGTTGGTGGACGTATCCCTAGGGTGGGTGTGAACCAAGTAAATCTCTGTGTTATGCTTTATTCTTTGATTCAATGTGTTTATCTTTTCTTATGCTATGTGCTTTGATATATCCACTTATGCTCTGTGCTTCTTAGATATATATGATTGCTAGATCTAATGTGTATGAGGATTCTTAGTGATGATCTACTGGATTTGATCTAGGTTACTATGGTTAATTTCTGAAATATCGAATATCTAAGTGAACACCGCGATGCTATGCATCGTCTGTGAAGTATAATAAGGGTTGAATATTGATGAATGATCTATGCTAAGTGATTTCTAAGAGATAAGATCACAGATCTGTGTCCCATCTTAGGTTGCAGACACTTGAGTCTTGCAATCACCCCTGCCTCTACCTTGGGTGAGACTTCATCTGCTTCATAGGTGTTTTTGAAAGGGATGATAGTTAGGGTTTTGTTGGTGTGTTGTTTTAGCGTTGAACCCTGGGTTTGCCCCTATGCCAACAAATGGTTCTGTTGCTAGGACCTAAAACTGTGATTGTTGGGAATTGAGGAAGAAGAAACTTTGTGCAAAAGAAATATCTGTACATAGATCTATTTCCCTAGTGCGCAACTTTTTACTCAACCTGTGAAGCTTTGTGCCAGGAATAAGGTCATATCTGAAGAAAGGAATATCATATATGAGGAAAAGAAGCGAGATCTAAATGCTTTGTGCTCTAAGAGAAATAAAAGTGGAAGTTTCTGAAAGAAAGAGGTCAAATCTACAGAAAAGAGGTAAGATCTGTAAGCTCTATGCTCTAATAAAGGTAAGAATAGTTAAAAAAAATTGTATCTGAAAGCTTTATGCTCTGTAGAAGTAAGATAAGTGATTTTTTGTTTTTGTTACTAAATCATGAATCTAGGTATGTTTGATAGATTATGTCCTAGCTTGAAAACTAGGGCATTAATAGATGAAAGAAAGCTTGATATGAATAAATCTAATAAGTTGATGCAGGAGCATCGCTCCAAGTCAGTTACACGCCAGCCAGCTAGCACATCAAGCGTGCATTCAATGGGAGAGAGGGACGACCCTTTTGGTTTTTCAAATTTTGAAAATGTATTAAATGTTGTAAGGCTGGTAGAGCCAAAAGACATGCATGTGCGCAAGCTTTAGATAAAGTTAGCCTTAAATGGTTGTAAAGCTGAGATCTAGATCTGATTCGGACTAGACATCCATTTAATGTAATTCATTATAATTAATGAGAGTTGGTGAGGATGGAGGGAAGCGCTCGAGGAGCTCCCTTTTGTAAAAATATCTTCTTTTGTTTTCAGTAGAGTCAATAGAGAGGTAGAGAAGAATAGAAAGAATAGGGAGAAGAGAAGAAGCCGTGACTTTTTCATAGTCTGAGCTCACATTGTAAAGAGGCATTTCATATTAATACAAGCAAAGCAATTTTCCTGCATGTTATTCTGTGTTTTTGAATGAATGTATTTATGTGTTGATGATATGCTGTAGATGTATGTTTGTACGCATTTGCAGGTTACAAACATAAATTGTTGTCATTTGGTTTCTTTGATTCCAGGTTTGGTTCTTTGTGGTTTCATGCAAGAGTGCATGACAGAGTACTGCGGTCTCTAAAAACCAGTGTAGTAGTGCACTTCTAAATTCTATAGAATTCTAGACAAAGAGATGCCAAGAGGGCACACCATAGGAAGTCATTGACTCAAGGAGGAAGCCTCAAGTTTATTGAACACCTTGAAGGAAGAACTGTGCAGAGGAGGGCACAAGGAAGACATAATTTTAGAGAATTCTATGAGACTCTTCCAGGAGGGCATTGAGTGGATGCACAGGGTGCACAGAGGGAACTCTATATCGATTTTCAGTGAGAAGACAGAGTCACTGGTGATTCTATAGAAGCTCTACCAGGAGGGCATCAAGCGAGTGCAAGGAGTGCACTGAGAAGAACTCTCTTCTGAGTTCTGAGATAAGGGAAGTGTCTAAGAAAAGACACTCACAGGGTTGCTGAATACCCTGTAGGCTCTGCAAAGTGTGCATTGAACAGAAGGACGCCAAGAGGGTGTGAGGCATTTCTTTCCAAGAAATGGCCTTTAATCAGAGTTATTCGAAATCTTAGCAGCACAAGGAGTGTGCGAGAGTGGACTTGTTCTAGGTCCATAAGCTTACAAGAGAAAGCACAAGAAGAACACGCATAGAGAAAACCTTTTGAGGATTCAAAGTGGACAAAGCTCAGGAGGGGAAGCCTTTCTACAACACAGAAAATACCTAAAGAAACTGGGCTCACAAGAGGAAGAGTCGAGGGTCGAGACATTCGAGACTTAGAAAATATTCTATGTCAAAAAGCCAGGAAGCTCAAGAGGAAGAGCACAACTACCGTTGGATCGGACAGAGGACAAGATTATGCACCATTGGAGTCTATGTCTAGGCACATAGAAGAGTGCGTTAGATATTAGATCTAGGTCGTCAGATCTAGCATCAAGGACTAATAGTCGTTGGATCTGGGAGAAGGTGCAAGGAGTTTGATCCCTGGGAAGCCATACAGAAGGGTAGAACGAACGACATAAACTTCGAGGGAGAAGTGTTGAGTTTCCATGAGCCATCCGATCTAGAAAAGGTGTGTGAGGTTTAAACCTTGTAACAACAGAAGGAAGAGGACTCGTCAAGTCTTGAAAGCATCAGGACCATCCATTTTGAAGGGCAGGTGGCAGAGATCTGGATCATTTCATGAATTTGGGTATAGTGAGAGGGGAGGCAGAGTTATTTGTACTTCAAACCCCCGAGTCACGAGATCGCGATTCGATCTGAACCATCAATCGAGGAGGAAGGAGAGCCATGAGATTTGGCACCTCACGACATCATGTATTGGGGTTTCAGAGGATCAAGGATTTTCACCTTGATCGCTAAATTATTTAAGTGTCTTGCGCTGAGGGCTCATGCCAACACGTGTCACATCTGTTAGGTGGGGACTGCGTGATAGATAGGTGGTGTAAACATAGAGCGCACAGAAAAGGCAGAAGTAGGTGACATGTGGCGTACATGCATCAACTTGGAAGGGGTCAACCCATTGTTGACTTATCGTGTCTCAGGAATTCGCAAAGGAGGAGCACGAGGGCTCAACACTCCAACTCACGAAGTTGCGAGTTTTGAGGGGTGCTAGAATTAGGCCCTAGCCAGTGGTCACTTGTAGAGGCACTAGCGAGGAAGGAGCCATACCCATATTGCATTCTCAGGTATCAAAGGTTTGGAGTCGAGGGTCTTCGACTCATAAACTTGCGAGATTGTGACTCACGAAAGGTGCTTGCGCTAAGGCCCGGGTTGTGGTCATGTGGAGGTGAAGACTCACACCTGGTGCATGTTGTGCAGGTGGAGTTTTCATAAGGACCTATGGATTCATTGAAGGTTTTAGCAGGGAACCAAAGGAGCCTCTTCGGCTTGAGGAGAATTTAGAACGATCCTATGTCGGATCTCGGCCCGAGGGTCGGGGGTCTACGTCATAAGTACAATGATAGATATGTTATACCTATACATAGAAAGAATGTTTGGACTAACAAATGGATGCAAGATCCTAGAAAGAATTTTTTGCAGGCTAGCTACCATGATCCTGGTGCGTAGTATAGAAAAGGTTGGGGGTCATTTAAAAACAAGAGAGGATTAACCCTATGTTATAGTTTCAGATGACTGAGACATCTAGCTAAGGAATGCCCTGGTGGAAAACCTAGTTGTCTCTATTGCAAAGCTTTGGACCATGAAGTATTGGATTTCTCTAGAATGATTKCTAAGCTTGAAAGAATGAATCTGCATGAAGAAAAGMTCTGAGGTAGATCCATAAATAGCAAAACACTAGAAAGAATCAGAAAAAATTACAATACAGATAAAAGAAWCTCTGAATGGGCATAAAGATGTCAGTTTATCAKAAATMTTCAAAAACAAAGAGCAAATCGAAGTAAGAATAGGAGACTTCGACATAGACTGTGTTCTGGATGAGGAAACACAGGTGAATATTATGACAAAAAGAACTTGGGAAACCCTAGGAAGGACTGMTATGATTCCTTCATAGGGAGGGATAAGTTTGTTTAAAGGAAAATTGGTAACCCTATGTGGAAGGATTATCCATATATCTTTGAGAATCAATATAACTTYGGTAGAGGAATAATWTGAAGTTATCAAGTTTATTTAGAACAACATCCCATTTCTGGTTTTGTTAGGCAAGACCTGGATTGAGAAAGATCAGATCCGAAGAAAAGAAGAAAAGGAAACCCTAGAAAGGAATAAGCAAGACCTAATGGAATTCATGACTAGAGAGATCACTTACTTGATGAAAGAACATGATAGAAAATCAGAGCTATTTGCCACCAGGAAATCAGAATGTGAAGTTGTAAGAACACTAGAAGAACCACAAGGGACTAAGATGGATGTTCCAGATGATGAAGAAGTATTACCCTTGAAACTGAAGAAAGAATATTGACAACGCGAAGTGACTACATCTGATGAGGATAAGAATCAGAATGGAAAAAGGATCAATGAGACAAAGCTCACCAGGAAGAAGGCTAGAAATCTAAGTAAGAAGAAAACCCTGATCGAAAGACTATAGAAGGTTCCAGAGGGAGCCTCACAGAAGGAAAAATTGCAGAATTGGAGCTTCGCCGGGATATCAGAATAATGACATAGGGAACTTCACCGTGGTGAAGCAATATAGCCATTGGAAGCCAATATAACTGTTCGATTTCTTCTCCGAATGGGTCGAAAATCATTTATGGTTCACCACTAGACCATTAGACCGCTCCATAATGGACATAACATAAGTTAATGCAACCTCATACCCATTGAAAGCAGATCATTGCTAAGTTTCTCTACTTAGTCCGTCGCGCCATGCACCGAGAATACTTTTTTCTCATTGAGAATTTTCACCCAAAGCCTAAGATTACTTCACCTTTTGATCATTGCCTTGTTCCCATATCGTTCACTATAGTCTCTGGATTCATTTCACACCTGAGCTAAGTTGACTCAAGCTTGTATGTCAGACAAGCTCAGTGCTTTTGAGAAAGTAGTTGAATAAATTTTAATTGACTTAATGACTGAGAGAGTCATGTTGGAGTGATGAATATCTATAGGAGTCCAAGCCTCTTCAACGAGAGGACTCCAGGCCTCCACTTCCACTTCTTGCGCCAGTCTATCTTGTCCGATCGATGAGAAACAAACCAAGCATAGGGATGACATCGCAAATGTCAAGCTTATCCCATGCATTCAACCTACTTACTTACCACCTCTAAGGGGTGCCATCAACCATGACAGTGTACCTCGAGACTTCAAGTACACCTTGATCACAACATACCTTTCGAAAGGGGTGTGCACAGTTCATGCTAAACAGGATAAGCTCACAACACTGAAATTCAGTGATTTCAATCATAGAGATCGCAAATCTTACAACATGCTAGCTATGCATAAGTACCTAACCAATACCAAAGGCAAGAATTCTAAGATTTTCCTGCAGTCCTACACTCAGAACATCACGCAGTCCACACTGCTTAATGTGATGAAAATCCCACACTTCGGCAGGCACCAAAAAGTCAATGCATGCATCAAACTGTTGTTGTCCTACTACCACGGAGGATACTTATGGTTGGACCCATCACATCACTGTGGATCTGACCCTGATCCATCGGATCACAGGTCTTAGTATGCAGGGCCCGGACCCATAGGATTTTTACTCCGAAAAGACCTTAGACCGAGCATTATCACATAGGATAAAAGAAACATATGGTGATGTCCAAAAAGGTACACGAGGCTACAAGGTAGCCTCTATCCAGAGTGGCACAGTGTGCCTTGCATGTCAATTTATCGCAGGTAAGCTAGTGCGCAAGAATAGACCAACACAAGTGATCAGATTTGTAGTTGACCTCACAGGGAAGTGCA
>SNQJ01S0080580.1:13968-28030 GCA_010110895.2 Picea sitchensis | reverse complement strand
CCCCCCGAATGGATCTTGTCTGTCTATTTTTCAAACACACCAAAATCCCTCCTCCAAAGGAATTTCACTGCTACTTCTCCTGAGCCTTTATACTCAAGGAGTTTTGAATCATGGTGCACACTTTATGCTATTTATCTTAAGCTTGAATTCTCATAGGAATTCCGTTGTGCGCTCCTTACATTTTCCTTCCTTAGTAAAATTTTGACACTTCTCTAAGTGTGGGCCTTGCGCACTCCTTGCACGGGTCTTTCCTAGAGAAGTTATACTCAACGATTATATCTTCATGCCTTGCACTATATCTGTAAAATTTTACTCTATCCCTTCTGATATTTTAAGTCTGTCAATGAATCTATCCCGCGCACACATTGTTTGGGCATTGTGTGTTCCTTAACCAAATATTTCAGAAGAGAAACAACTAAAACTTATACAAATACCAAATATTCATTCACCGAAACATAAAAAAACATATATAAAAAAAAATAACGCATAAATAGAATCTTCATTCAATCACTTAGATCAGAAAAAAAATTGATCAGGCATTGAAGAAAATATACCTTCTCTTATATTCAAATAAAGAGTATATACATAGATTTCTTGCAATCCTCTTCTATTCTACAATAATAATACAATGATCTTCAACAACTTTAACAACCTAACTTCATCTTGGTTCAACAATAGGAACAACAACAACCAAAATGGAAAAATTTACAAGTTTTATACATGAAGGGGTTTCTCGAGCCTTCTCTTATGACTACCTACTGCTATCACATAGAAATCAAGTATCCTACTCCTGGGATAGCTATGAATTCATGAGCATTTACAATATGGATAAGGATCGATGCTCAACATCTGTACAATCTCTCTATACATTAAAGAAATTAAAATTCATTAGGATCTCATGAAACGGTTTCATCCTCCAAACGTTAAACATCATTTATTACATCCTTTTTCATAAATTCAAAATTCAAAAAAAAAATCTCTTTCTCCTTTGAGAATCCAAATCATCTTTCATGTACACGTTGGATGATGCGTTGTCCTCCTGTCTAGCCTCCTTTTAATGTTGATGGCAATGCTCCTGCATCATACTCCTCGGAACAAAATATTCATGGACTCTTGTCCATGAGATCCTGCACTATATTTCCATGTTTTTGAATGTTAGGTTCAGTTATCCAATTGGCATCTTCTGCTAGGTGGTGTTTCCACTTCACCAGGTATTCAAAATAAGTCTTCCTCATAGTCTTTTTCCAATACTTTGATCTATAATTTTCTCCATTTGTGGTTTTTCTGTTGTGGCCATCTGCTTCTCCCACTAGATCTCCTTCTGATAACTTGATTCTCTTGTATCATCCATCCTGTAAGGGTACATGTCTGCAACATTGAATATTGGTGATATTCCAACATTTTTCTAACAACTCAATTTTATAAGCGTTGGCAATGAATTTTCTGAGGATTTTGCATGGTCCTATCTTCTCCATATTTAATTTGTTATATGTTCCCCTTGGGAACCTTTCCTTCCTTAGATGTGATAAGACTTGATCTCCAACTTTGAAATGAACCCCTCTTCTTCTCTTATCAATTCGTCTCTTGTACTTCTTGTTGTTATCTTGTAACTGTCCCTTTATATGATCATGACGTTTCTACATTCCTGCAGCAAAGTATTCTGCTCCTACATTTTGAAACTCATCATGTCCGTAAGTTCTTAACTCTGAAATTCCTCTTAGATGCATTCCATACACTATCTGAAATGGAAATTTTCCATTGCTTCTATTTGGTGAATAATTATACGCAAACTCTGTTTGACGCAAAATTTGATCCCACTGACTGTGATGTTTGGTGACCAAACTCCTTAATAAATTTCCTAAGCTTCTATTTACTACCTTAGTTTGTCTATTTGTCTTAGTGTGATATGTTGAACTGAAGGAAAATTTTGTCCCCATCTTCTTCCACAGAGTCCTCCAAAATGTTCCCATGAATTTGGTATCTATGTATGAGACTATGCTTCTCGACAAGCCATGTAATCTCACAACCTCCTTGAAAAATAAATTGTCTATGTGAGTAGCATCATTGGTTTTCTGGCATGGTATGAAATGTTCCATCTTTGAGAACCTGTCAAACAGTACAAATATGGAATCACTCCCTCTTTGGGTTCTTGCTAATCCCAACACAAAATCCATTTGTATGGCATCCCACGGTCTGTCTGGAATAGGCAATGGCTGATACAAACCCATGTTTTGTTGTTTCCATTTTGCATACTGGAAGACTCTACATTTTTCCAAGAATTTATTACATCATACCTTATACCCGACCAATGGTATGAACAACTCTATAAATGTGTTGAACTTGCATAGAATAGATCTAGCTAGAAAATACCACACACATTTGCAGAGAGAAATTGAGAAAGAAGAAGCAAGAGAGAAATAATGGAAGAATTATCATTAACTGTATTCCACACTCAAAGAGTGAATAATTTATAATATATATAGGATACGTGAGTAACTAATGAGCCATAGTGGTGGTATAGAGTGATCTGGACACACACCAATAGTTACGGGAGTAAACTTCCACCTAGTCTAGTCTCTAAGGTAGTTACGGGAGTGAACTACCACCTAGTCTAAGTTAACTAGTCTATCAATGTTTAGTTAACTAACTAAAAGAGAGTGAAGTGAGGAGTAGAGCAGGGAATAATGAGTAATGTTCTATTCTAGTGATGATCCCAARGAAAATGCACATTAGCTGGTGATGATCCCAATGCTACATGGTGATAATCCCAATGTAKCATCTAGACTCCACTCAACTRATCAAACTGAAGTGAAAAATGAAGATAATATTCTCCTAGAGGAATATTCTCCCTAAACTATAGGAGACTAGATAATGACTAATAAACATAGGAAAAACCTTAGGAAAAATAAATCCTAGGTGTGTGTGAAGTACTCCAACACCCCACTTGAACATCACTATGGTGAAAATAAAGAATGGGTCCTAGCAACGAGGTCATGTTAGGTACCCAAATAAAAAATATACACTGAAATAAATGAGGAAAGAGGGAAAAAATCATGGGAGCCCCCCAGCCCCCCCCTCAAATTACAATTCATAAAAAAATGAGAAGGAACAAAAAGCAGTTGCTAAGCAACCTTGTCCTTCACTCCAAGAAGACCTCTCAACTATGCAAGTTTGTTCTCATTGAATATTTTTTGTAAGATGTAGGTGTCTGCATGGATCTGATGAGCTAGGTGCACCATTGATATGTCCACACATATCCACTTTCTCTTCTTGTAATGAAGAATATCCAAATAAATTTTGGATGAAACTTTGAAAAGGCCGTTTCTGGAAAAAAATGTTGAAATTTTGTTGATTTTAAAATGATCATAAATACACTTCCCAGAATCTGTTTCAGACGATTGTTTTTTTTAAATTGGATATTTTCCTGAGACAAATTCAAAAATCCAATTTGTTTCTGTATCAGAAAATATCATAATTGAGTATGATGTGTGCGACTCCCTTTTTGTCTCCTGGGATGCATGCATTGCACATGGAAAAGTGTCTACATGTGATCCCTGAGTTACATTCCATATATTTTCCACATGAAATTCAGAAAAAAAATATGAAATGGAGTCGACATCATCTTCAATTAATGGAATACAAATTTGTGCAAATACTTGTGTAGAATATTCTTCAGAATAAAATGTTTGATCGTATGATGTCTTCTCTTCTGGTTCTATCCATTCAACCTCCTGCATGAAATCTTCACAATATTCTTTATTCACGAATAGAACCTCCAATATGGTCCATAATTCATTTGGAGTTGAGTCTTGTGAGAAATCATATACTCAGTGGAGAATTTCTAGAGAAATAGACAAGCAAATAAATCCTATGGCCATATCTTGTCTATTGAGAAAGTCATTTTTCTCATCGGTGGAATCAGGATCTACTTTTGTGGCCATAGTTATTTGGTACAAGCCTCTGCATCTGAGTTGCAATAGAATTTTTGGCTTCCATTCCAAATAGTTATTAGGCATGAGAAGTATTGCCAATGAATAATCTATCTATCTGTGTTATTCAATATTCAATACCTGCAAAAATAAATTGGTGTAGATTTTTCTTAGTAGTTCTTCGGCTCTGAGACCATGTAAATGTGTTGAACCTGCACATAATATATGTATCTAGAAAATACCACACACATTTGCAGAGACAAATTGAGAAATAATGGAAGAATTCTTATTAATCGTATTCCACACTCAAAGAGTGAATAATTTACAATAGATATAGGATACATGAGTAACTAATGAGCCAAAGTGGTGGTATAGAGTGATCTGGACACACAACAACAATTACGGGAGTAAACTGCCACCTAGTCTAGTCTCTCAGGTAGTTATGGGAGTGAACTGCCACCTAGTTTGAGTTAACTAGTCTATCAGTCTTCAGTTAACTTACTGAAATAGAGTGAAGTGAGGAGGAGATCATGGAATCATGAGCAATGTGCTAGTATGGTGATGATCCCAAGGAAAATGCACATTAGTCGGGGATGATCCCAATGTTGCATGGTGATAATCCCAATGTAGCATCTAGACTCCACTCAACTGATCAAACTGAAGTGAAAATTGAAGAGAATATTATCCTAGAGGAATATTCTCCCTAAACTTTAGGAGACTAGATAATGACTAATAAACATAGGGAAAACCTTAGGAAAAATAAACCATAGGTGTGTGTGAATTACTCCAGCAAACTCAGTTGTGCATAAGTCCTATCATGGATGAAGTGTCCAACCAATCCCCCACTATGATTCTCTTTCAATAGGTTGTCTCTCATTGAGAATTTCAGAATACATAATTGGCTTCCTTTGAACAACAGTCCATATTAAATCAAATACTCCATCCAATGACTTATGTCCCTTAGAAAAGGGTTTTCACATGCTTCGTAAGCCTCCTTGAAATATGGATCTTCTTGATACATCCTTTTAAGGTGTTCAAACCCTAAGGTCTTCACTTGGAATTCCTACATAATCATCCATCTCCTACTCAAAGAATCAACAACTTTGTTAGCACTACCACTAATGTTCTTAATAAAAAAAAGCAAAAGTATGCATGAATTCTACCCATTTAACATGTCTTTGGTTCAACTTGTCTTGATTAGTTATGAACTATAAATCCTGATTGTCATTGTACAAGACAAACTCCTTTGGAATAAGGTAATGCCTCCATTTTTTTAGAGCTTGTATTACAACATAAAAATCCTTGTCATACATTGAGTACTTCCTCTTAGTGTCATTCAAATTCTCATTGAAATAAGAAATATGATTATTGTCTTGGCTCAAGACTGCACCAATAACTACTCCACTGGAATCACATCTCACTTGAAATGTCTTCTTGAAATCTGGAAGAACCAGAATCAATCATTCTGTGATATTTTCTTTCAATAATCTGAATCTTTTTTCAGCTTCTACTATCCAATTAAAAGATCAGTTCTTTTTCTTTATGGTGTCCATTATGGGTGCAAAAATGTTACTGAAATTCCTAATGAATTTCCTGTAAAAACTTTCCAATCCATGAAAAATTCTTACCTCAAACACGCTTCTTGGAGAAGGAAATTATTTGATTTCGCTCACCTTCAATGGATCCATCTTCAACTCATTTTAAGAGATCAAAAAACCCAAGTATATGAGTTTTTTCTTCATGAAAGAAAATTTCTTCAGATTTATCAGCAGTTTTTCCTACTACATCCTCCTTAACACTAGTTTCAAGTGTCTCAAATGTTCTCCTTTAGTCTTAAAAAAAACTAAAATGTCATCCAAATACACAATTACAAACTTATAAATGAAATCTTTGAGTACCTCATTCATTAATCTCATGAATGTGATCGGGGAATTTTTTAAGCCAAATGGCATAACAAGACACTCATACAATCCTTCATTAGTTTTGAATGTTGTCTTCCATTCATTTCCTTTTCTCATTCTTATCTAATGATAACCACTTTTCAAGTCTATCTTGGAAAAATAATTTTCTCCACTCAAGCAATCCATCAAATCATCCATCATGGGTAAAGGGAATTGATACATGATGGTTATCTTGTTGATGTCTCTTGAATCTGTGCACATTCTCCATCCTCCATATTGTTTTGGACTTAACATAGTTGTTACCATGCATGGACTCAATATTTATCTAACCAAACCTTTATCCAACAATTTTCAGACCTGATTCTTGACCTCTTCATTCTCCTGAGGTGTCAACCTATACACTTCTTTATTTGGAAAAATTTCTCCTGGAATAAGTTCAATGTGATGATTGATACTCCACGATGTCCGAAAACTCATCCAAAAATTCTTGAATTTCTATAGGCAGATCATCCATAGAAGTGCTCGTAAGGATTACTCTAGGATTTATCACCACAACAAACTACATCTCTTATTCTTTCTTGACTTCGTTCAATATTTCCTTCCCACTCATGAGACGTATGCTAGGAATAACTTCTTCCTTCACTCCCTTATCTTCTATTGGTAGTAACATATGCTTACAACCATTCTTCTCAAGGGTGTAAGTATTTTTCCTTCTGTCATGTATGAGATTTTTGTCATATTTCCACGGTCTTCCCAATAGAACATGAAAAACTTCCATGGGTATAAAATCACAAAGAATTTCATCCTTATAACCTCCTTTTTTAAACTTGACCTTGCATTGTTGACTTACCATGACTTGGTGTCCTTTCTGCATCCATGGTACCTTGTACGGGTTCGGATGTGAAGTTGTCTCCAGCTCCATATTTTCCACCATTTCTGTGGATACCAAATTATCAGTTCTCCCACTATCTGTAAAATCACTTTGCATACCATGTCTTTGGTCTTGCAAGAAGTCCCGAATAGGTTGTTTCTCTAGACTGGCTCTTTTTCCTCTTTCTCTGGTTTTATGAGAACTTTCCTCATCATGAGGGATCTCCCTTCTTCATATACTTATACTTCCACATTCCTCTTATTCACTTCGGAAACATGAACTTCTCCACCTTCAAGTTTCTTTTTCTTAGGACATTCCCAAGACATATGCCTTGTCTTTCCACATGCATAGAATTTCACTTCTCCTCCTCTACCTCTTACTCTTCCTCTAGGAAAATAGTTTCTTCCACCATATTGTACCCCTCTAGAACTTCCTCCTATTTTTGTCTAGTTGTGATACTTTCCAGCTTCAACTTTGGGTTTCTGGAACTTTTCTCGGACAATTCCTCTACCACTTATTGGAGTGTTCCCTTTGTTTCACTGGCTTTTCTTCCTGACCAAATTTTCCTCCGCTTTCAGTTCCACCTGATAAGATTCCTCTACGGGCCTTACTATTATCATATTGATTTCATCTTGAATATCATACCCAACTCCATTTATATACCTAGTATTTTTTTCTTCATCGTTCTCTTGATGCCCTGCTCTGATGTTCAGCCTCTAAAATTATTCAGTGTACTCTTTCACTAAAAATACCTTATGTCTTAGATTATGCAATTTCCTAAACAAAATTATCTAATAATATTTGGGTATGAATTTAAATGTTAACTTAGCTACCATTCTATCCCAAATATTAGATTTTCTTTACCTTTGTACCTTCTATCATCTTGTAGTTCATCCCACCACAGCGTTGCATGTCCCTTTAGCCTGGTCACCATGTGCATCACTTTATTCTCCACATCAATCTCCTCATAGTAAAATTACTTTTCCAAAGAACTTATCCAATCCAACATCTCCTCAACATCTAAGTTGGATTCATACTTTGGGACCTCTATTTTTTCTCTAGCTCCCATTTTGACAACAACTCTCAACAGTCGTTCTTCTTCAGATTCTTTCCTTGCATCTCCTTCTACTTCAACATCTTAACTCTCAGCTTCGCAGATGTCACCAACATCTGGTGCTCTTCTCTGTGTTGTCTCCATAGCATCTAGTCTTGCACAGAGTCGCCTCATCTCCTCTTCCATTATTGGATTCACTACAGGTATGTCCTAGCCTCTTCTTGGAGACATGGTTCCAAGTTTTCCTTTACAGAGATTAATTTGGGATCTGATACTACTTGATGAAAACCCCCACCCACTCCCTGGGATTTTCCCGACCTCCCGGTCTAGGATCGATCAAACTTGGGAGCTGGATCATCTTGCGGGATTCTGTTGAACCCTTAAAACCAATTACAAAAGTCCTTTACCTTCCACTCTCGAATAGAAAATCCTCTTTTAGCGGGGTCCTGAAGAAATAACAAGCCCTATAAGAGATAGTGGACCAAAAACGTGAGCCAAATATCCAATTTTCAAAGAACTCAGGACTTTGGAGCACTTGGGTTTCAGGAGTCTCAACAAAAAAATATTGTGTTCCTCCCGAACATCGAAGTGGCTATGCATTGAATGACAACAAAAATCAACAGTCCACATGACCCATTGAAATCCACGATGGGGAATGAGTTTGGGACTTTGGGCTTCAACTTTTTCCTTTTTTTCTTCAACGCTCTATCCTCCCAGAGTGGCTAATGTTGAATCAAATAATTGGATCAGTCCTATTCCACCACTAGATCGACGATCTATACCCACTTCACACTTATGGGCTTCTGGGATTTAAAAAAAAACACCTCTCCACATATTTCCCAAAGTGACGAATCGATGAATATGCACAAGTAACAAATCGATGGACCCCATGCTCCGATAGATGGACAATTCAGATTTATTTCTATCTTCAGGAGTTTGGGAATCCACACAACACAACACAACCCCATGTATCTTCTGAACACCGAAATATCCCTCCTTCCTCAATGTGTTTCCTTCTTGATCAACAACTAGGTTGAGTTCCTCTCTTTGAGACTTCAGGATATTTTTGAATATTAACCCTAGTGCCTCTTTCCTCTTGAAGGGACAATGTTCTAAAAATCAATGATCTGCTGACACATTTCCATGATGATCAATGTTCCAGATGAGTTTTGGGTTTTCGAGACTTTGGCGATTCTGCCTCCTTTACACTTCTCAAATGAAATATTCCAATTGGTGAAGTCTGAAGGACTTCAAGACTTAACAATTGTGCAACTCCTCACAATATAATAGCTGTAAAATGTTATTTCTCCCCCCCCTCGAATGGATCTTGTCCATCCATTTTTCAAACACACCAAAATCTCTCCTCCAAAGGAATTTCACCGCTACTTCTCCTGAGCCTTTATAATGGAGGAGTTTTGAATCCTGGCGCACACTTTGCACTATTTATCTTGAGCTTGAAGTCTCGTAGGACTTCCGGTCTGCACTCCTTCCACTTTCCTTCCTTAGGAAATTTTTGACACTTCTCTAAGTGTCGGACCTCCGTACTCCTTGCACGAGTCTTTCTCATAGAACTTATACTCAATGAGTATATGTGCATGCCTTGGACTATCTCTATAAAACTTTACTCTATCCCTTGTGATCTTTTAAGTATTTCAACGACTCTAGCATGCACACTCCATGCATGTGCACTGTGTGTTCCTTAACCAAATATTTCAGAAGAGAAAAAATTGAAACTTATACAAATCCCAAAGATTCATTCACTGAAACATAAACATGCATATATAAAACACAATAACACATAAATATAATCTTCATTCAATCACTTATCTTAGAAAACAAACTCAGACATTGAATAAAATATCCCTGCTYTTATATTCAAATAAAGATCATATACATAGAKTTCTTGCAATCCTTTTTCGTTCTACATCAAGAATACAATGCACTTCAACAACTTTAACAACCTAACTTCAACATGGTTTAACAATAGAAACAACAACAACCAAAATGGCATAATTTACAAGTTTTATACATGAAAGGGCTTCTCRATCCTTCTCTTTTGACTACATACTRCTATCACATCAAAATCAAGTATCAKACTCCTAGGCTAGCTATGAATTCATGAGCATTTACAATATGGATAAGGATCGATGATCAACATTTGTACAATCTYTCTATACATTAAAGAAATTAAAATACGTTAGGATCTCCTGAAACGGCTTCAACCTCCAAACATTAAAGATCATTTATTACATCATTTTTCATAAATTCAAAATTTAAAAAAAAAGGTGCTTCCTCCTTTGAGAATCCAAATCAGATTTCATGTACGCATTGGATGATGCATTGTCCTCCTATCAAGCCTCCTTTTAATGTTGATGGTGATGATATTGCATCACAAAGGGATGATGATAAGCGAGAAAATTGGGAAGAACACTACCGGGTACTAGATGAATGGAGTGATCATTGGCACCACGGGAAGGGGGAATTCCATAAGAAGTGTTAAATATAGCTCGGTGTTGGGAAAATATAGATTGGAGGTTAGGGTGCACATAGGGTGTTTCAATGGCATGACTGGAATGGAGTTGGGAAATAATTACATAGTGGCATTTTTGGGTATCATTTCCATTCAGTGGGAACTGATGATCTCAAGTGAACCTGTTGTGATGCCTTGGAATTTATAGTCTTGTTCCTCATGTTGGAATTGCATGGTTATGTCCTTAAAGTCCATGAGAATGGGGCCAAGAGTGTGTAATCATTCAACACCAAGAATAATATAAAAAAACACTATGTATATAGAAAAAATATGATATTTTAGGTGGTACTGACCAATTTGTAGGCACTCATTTTCAAAACACCCACCACATTTCATAGAACCACCATTGGAAATCATGATTTGAAAATTGTTGACAATGTGGATATAATAATTGATTTTCTGGGAAATGCAACAATGAATAAAATTATGGGTGCTACCACTATCAACAAGGATTATGACCTTCACATGCTTAATGTAGCCAATGAGCTTGAGGATTTGGGGAGAAGAGAAGCTAGTGAGGGAATACAATGAAATCAACGATTCAACTTTTGGTAGACCATAGGGTGGAGTAGGTTCATTATCTATTAGGGGTAGTTATTCTACTAGGTGTAACTTAGGCCTCCTCATCAACAACATCCTCATAAATGGACATTAAAATATTATGTTCCTTACACATTGTTGAGGGGTACTAAATCCATTTAACTCAACAGTAGGAACCAAACCCACCACCAAGGCCCAATTAGACTCTGCAACGTTTGATAGTGGAATGGTTCTCAGGATTTGGTGATCTAGCCAATTAATCGATGGGATTTACGTAGTGATTTACAAGATATCTTCTCATGAAAAATCCTCCTTCAGTTTGAATGTTCTCTTTTTTGTATTTTCTCTTATAGGTGGGTTTGATAAAATATAGGTGCTGGTATAAACTAGTTGGGTAAAAGAAAAGGGGGAAAACTTAACTACCGAGGAAGGATGAGCTCAGGATAACCCTTGCACTCAATTATATTGTAGAAAAATATTTTCACACCTATAGCAAGCCTATTACTAATACATCAACTTGTTGGTATTTCAATTATTGACTAAGATACAATTATCAAAAGAAAACATACATGTAATAAAATGATGGTAAGAAAATCAGTTTCCTTAGCTCTAATCACTAATCACATATTAACCACATGATTTTATTTCCATCATTAGAGATAAGAACTATAAAAATATTGAATCAACTAACTTATCAATAGATTCATAAACTCTTACTCATTACATCATCCATTCATGAGATAAAGTCAGAAGTAATTCCTCCTTATGATCCAATCACACACGCCTTTGAAGAATTTTTTTTTTCTCCGGTTCTAAACATGACTTCTCAATTAAGGTAGTTCTGAAATAGTTCTTTACAATTAAAAAAATGAGGGTCTTTGCAAAAATCATCGAACTCTTCAGGCAGGCTATTCCTCTTATTTATAACAAAATAATAACTAAAAATAACTATCAAAAGTGCAAGCTAAGTAAAAAAAAACATCACCACATGGTGCTTTCATCTCTCAGTATTCTAAGAGTCATCAAGTGGTTTCACTTGAGTGGACAACTCTTCTCATATTCTGACCATTTGACAAAGAGTTCCTCGCATGTGTTGGCATACAAGAATATGTTTTGGTCCATCAGGGCCAAAAGGATCTCCTTTATCTCCACTTCTCGTGCCCAATACTTGACTAATTTAATACTTAACTACTGTAACACTATCTGAGCCTTGATCAGGTGCTCCATGAACTATTTTACTCNATACAAGAATATGTTTTGGTCCATCAGGGCCAAAAGGATCTCCTT
The DNA here is from genome assembly GCA_010110895.2 of Picea sitchensis. NCBI lineage: Eukaryota > Viridiplantae > Streptophyta > Pinopsida > Pinales > Pinaceae > Picea > Picea sitchensis. Next base: position 15,918 of record SNQJ01S0080580.1, on the reverse strand, counting down.
TATCTCCACTTCTCGTGCCCAATACTTGACTAATTTAATACTTAACTACTGTAACACTATCTGAGCCTTGATCAGGTGCTCCATGAACTATTTTACTCGACCTAGCGCCATGTTCACCACCTTTTCTATCTCTGTAGTCCACGATGAGTCTTGTTCTACATGTAATTTGACTATGTCATGCAAGTTGACAAAGTCCTCAGGTGTGCTCAATTATGGGAGACCGATGTCTCTCATCACCCAATTGATATTGGTCTAGTTCCTTTCATAATCGATCTATTTCTCTTGGATCTCTCACTGAGGTTCTTGGGCCATCTTCACCCAGTATTTGACCGATTTCCTTATACGGTCGATGTTGTTGTCCCTTAGCACTTGAATATCGTGCTCTTCGGTGTCTTGACCATTTTGAACCGTGATGATGTAATAAATTCCTTATACCTCTTGGTGGGACTTCTCATACCATATTTCCATGTCTTTTCATGTTGCTAGTGCCATAAGGGTGTCTTCCTAGAAGTTGGTTATCCCTACAGTGAAAAGGTGCCGCTCACTCTTGAATTTGTTGTAGGCATCTTGGAATTCGCTTCTCAAGAATATTGTGGCCTGTGTGGAGTCCTGATAGTATTTATCTAAATGGTGCAGATGCTCCAACTCCTTTAGTGTAGTGGCCATCTCCTCTTTGTCTTTCCTTTCTCTATCCAGGGTGGCATCTGTGATTTCCATTCCCATGCTGATAAGCTTAGACGTCTTGGCATGCTCTGTACTAATCAATTTCTCCTATGTGGTGATGAGGATGGAACTGTCCAAAGTAAGCCTCCTTTTGTTGTTGCTTCTATTCATGATGTATTTCCTCTTTCGGTCATAGACAATTGCTTGTATATCGATGACCTCATCCATAGGTTCAGGGATCTGTTTCTCTCCCCAAGTAAGACTGTTTTCTAGAATCTTGACGGTGTATATATGTTTAAGACTGAGTTCCTAAACCTATTTTGTATGTCCCGAAGGATCGAACTATGGTTATTTCTCATCAGGGGGTAAAGTACTGGCCAAAATTGATGAATCAGGGGAAAGCTCGGTACTTACCTGGTAATCAGTTATCGAGATGGAGATTTCCTTTTGTGGAATTTTGTCCCCTTGTTCTCTCGATCCTAGCTCCTCCCTCGAGTTGTCCATTGGGATTCCCAGTGTGCTAAGTGGCTTAGCATCCAAAGAACTTTCTACCTCATTCTCATTCTATGGATTGATCTGACTTGGATCATCGAGACTCGGGGTGGATTCCTTCTCAAGTTTTGTTTCCTCTATGATTTTCACCAGAGTGACCAGTGATACCTTTGAACTGACCTCATCATCGTAAATGGTTATTAGATCGAATAGGGGATTTGGTGTAATTTTTCTCCCTGATGTCCTCACTATATCAAGCTGAGCCAAAACTTCCCCTGGTGATCTGACCTGTGGTGTTGAAGCTTGAGGGTTATCTAACTCGGTGGCTTCTTCAATCTGTATCGGCTCTGGGTCACTTGGTCCTCCTTGACTTTTGATTGGGTTGTCGGTAGGAACCCTCATCATATCTACGAGGTCTGGGTCATTATGAAATTGATGAATGACTCTCTGTGCCTCTGCCATTAAGATAAATCCCCTTGTTTGTGCCTCTAGTGTCAAGAACAATCCCCTTTGTTACGCCTATGTTGTCTCTATTGCTTTGATTTCTTCCCTAAATATAAGGGCCTCTTGAGCCAACTGCTCTATTGTTTCAACCTATTCATCTATTGTTGTTGGGAAATAATACCCTACGGACTAGCAAGCTAGGGCCAGACTTGCATGCAGATTATGACCTTTAATGAATCACTTTTAATCTACCACCCCAAAACTTCAAACCCCTTTTTCACATGCATGTATGGAAAGGAACTACTAACCTTTTTACTGATGTTTGGTGTAGATCCTCCGTTGCGCCTTGCC
>SNQJ01S0080580.1:0-13958 GCA_010110895.2 Picea sitchensis | reverse complement strand
CTTGAATTCTTCTTAGGCTTGAGGAAAGGCTAAAGGGTTGGGACAAATGGATTCGGCAATTGGGCAAAGTTTCTTTGCTATCTTTTTCCTCTTTTCAAATAGTGCCCCTACCCCTTCTTTTATAGGCTAGAAGGAGCTAGGGTTTTGGACGAACTCTCGGCCATGCATGGCTGGGAGTTTCAGTTAACTGACCCATAGCTTTTTGTCCCGTCGACAACTTTCCTATTTTTGTTCTTTGTTAGGTAAACACGTGCAGTAGTAGGCCTGCCAGCGTTCCAACGCGTGCAGTAGTGGGTTAGGGTGCGTGTACCTTTCCCAAGAGGATTTTTAAAGAGGTTGTTCAGCAGATGTTTTGGCAATGAAGGGAAATGAGTTGGCCTGATGCCAGGTAAGCATGTGTGGTGCAATTTAGGGTTATAACATCTACGCTCATGGACTTGAACCTGGTCATATTTGGATTGGCCATCCTCTGCACCACCTCGTCCTAGTCTTGGGTGTTTTCTTTGAATATTTCATCCTCAAAATTATCGTGAGCATATGACCAACATGATGATACTTGCGAATCATGTTGGATGACCAGGCATTTAGGGTCGTGCTTGCGGAATCGGCTTGTCAGGAACCTGAATTTAATTTGGCTAAGCCTTTCTTGTTTGGATTGAGAAGTATCCTTTACCAGATAGAACCCCACATAGAAACCATAGGGTATAAAATCTTGTTTATTGTCCTTGACCAATGTGGAATTATAGCCCTGCAGGACAGTCTGATAACATATTTCACCCACGATGAGTCGGTCAAGGACATGAGATGGCAGGATATGTGGTTCTTCGGTGGCCCCGAACAACCTGATATAGGTTGTGCGTTTTTCCAAGTACCAATGGCCTACCTTATCTATCATTTTCTTGACTTTTGCTGATAGCCGATGGGATTCCTTATTAAAAAACATAAAATAAATGCGGGCGATAAATTCATCGCAGATGAGTGCACAAGATTTCTTGTACCTATTCTCCCATAGGACACTGAAGTAGTCGTGGACCGAGATCTCTGCAATATGCCATATTAGATTCATGCCGATGAAGATGTTCATTGCACACATGACATTGAGAAAATATGAGGCCATGTAGAAAGTTGTGCCTCTCCTTCCTTCGACGTCTAAGCCTGTTGTACAAAGATGCTTAATTGTTTTGAGATTATTTCTCTCCTATTGAAGCTGTTGTCGGCAATTGCAACTGTGTATGCCAAAGTGTTGTCAGTGGGAAATCCCTCTATGGACTAGCACTTAGGGTTAAATTATGCATTCAAAAAAGACCTAAAGATTTCTACTTTCTACCGTCGTCCCATACCTAATCCCCATTTTTCTTAAGCAAATACATAGTTAAGAAGATCAAGTGAGCATACCTTATTTCAGGCGTTTGATGTAGATCCTTCCTCACACTTGATCGCTTTTTGATTGTAGCTCTCCTCCCAAGGCTGACCTGTATTCACACAAAACAAACAACAAACTCCACATGCATTTGATATATAGATTAATGGGTTAGAGATTTGATAAACAAGTATGCAAAAAACCTCATATGGTGGGACAAGAAAAGTATTTCTTTATTATTAACTTCAAAAAATCAACTTACAATGATGAATTCAACCAATACTCCACGAACCTGGTGCTGGGCTCCTCTTCAACTGTCCTCAAACTTATTTCCTCTATCTTTCTCTTTACACAAGGATGGCTAAAGGGTTGGGACAAAGGGAATGCACAATCGGGTATAGTTTATTTACTATGATTATCCTCCTTCAAAAGGGACCCCTAAACCTTCTTTTATAGGCTAGAAGAAGCTAGGTATTTGGACGAACCCTCGGAAAGCATGGCCAGAAGGTTTAGTTAATTCACCCAAAGCTATGTGTTCCATCGGTAACTTTCCTTTTTTCATGCTTTTGTAGGTACAAACGGGTTGTTTTGGTTCAGCGAGCATGTACACGCGTGCAGTAATAGTGCAGGGCACATGGGTCCTTATAAAATTTTTTTTTAAGAAGAGTTGTTCAGCAGTGCTTTGGAAAAGAAGGAATCTGAGATGGCCTGATGCTAGGTCAGCATGTCTGGTGAAAATTAAGGTTATAACGGATGCCCCCTAATGTGTGAGGTCATAAGAGCATCTGATGGATGAAATACATTAACAATCTTTACTGATGTGTCGAATAAGTGATCCCAGGGACCAGAAATCGGGAGGCGTCGTCTGCAAAAATACCAATTGTCTCATCGAGGCGAGCATACCCATGCTCGAGATAGAATAAAATCATGGCTACCAATCAAATACACTATATATCCATGCCATAGAACTATATAAAGTGTAGCTGCGAACAATACACAACAGAGCTACATCTCGAAATCAAAAATATATACATGTAGAGTATCCATCTTCTTAGAAGCTGATAAGGCCTGATGGCTAGAGATGAGGTCTTCAGAGCTCAAGAAACAACTTGAAAATATTCAAAACTCAGGTAGGAGTGTAATATGAGTGTACGACTTCACTACCCATAGGTCTTCGATGGCTCGTCGGTCATGGACTAGAGAATCTTAATGATCAGACTAAAGGCTTCATTGATTTTGAAAAAAGACTTGATCAAACATTCAGGATGGCCAGGTATGAGGGCAAGAGACAAAATACAGAGGGGTCGACTCAAGCTTGGTAAAAAATTCCCTTGGACAATAGCATGCCAAATGATGAGACTCACAACATGGCATTAATCAGAAGTTTACAAGGTAGGAGGCAATGCAAACTCTCCATATGTTTGGAAGAATAACCAAACGGAGGAGGACACACCTCTATGTAAAGAGAACAACTTCCTAAGGTCTTATTAAATCCCAGAGTTTGATGAACAAACAGACATATGTACTTTATCCAAGGGTGACTTATTGTGATTCCAATAAAGAAAATACTTTTCCCTTCCTCTTTTTGGGGTATATTTGATTTTTTTTGTCTTTTTCAATGATTTTGGAAAAAAGAGTGAAAGAATGTTAGGTTACGATGGAGGAACGAGTGTTACAAACATACAAGTTCAAGGTGAAAGGACAAGACTGATGTTCATAACAATGACACTCAGGAAAAATCCTCCAGGGGCCAAAGGTGTCAAGATGCAGAGGCAAAGTGCTACAAGGCTTGTGTATAAGGTATGCTTCAAATGGTTAAGTTGAGAGAAACATGGAGCCAAAACTTAGACCAAAGACGCAAGTATGCAAACACGGTTAACAAAACAGTCAATGGTAACGTCCTTCGATGTAAGTTTAACAAGCCCAGAGAAGGTAAGCTCAACAGTTTTTCATATTTAGAGAGTCTGAAAAAATGTAAAAGGAGACTCCATTGGGGTATCTTTTTTGAAGGTAGTCTAGTCGGTTTGAAAAAGGGGTAAACTGGCTCTGACAAGACATCTATTCAAAACCATTTTAACGAGTGTGATAAAGACAAGATCACTTGGCCAATTTTTCATTTTTAAGGAGTCTGAAAAAAGATTAACTATGGACTCCGTCAGGAATGTTCTTCTGGACCAGTTTAACGAGTGTGAAAGAATAAGGTCACTCGATGATATTTTCAATTTTAGGGAGTTTGAAAATAGATTAACTATGGACTCTGTGGGGGTTCCTTTTTCGTAAATTTAGTCCCTTGGGCCCGAAAAAGGGTTAAAATGATACATGAGAGTACTCTTCTAAAGAACTGAAGTTCCTTAGAGTATACCTTTGTTCGTACATTTGACTGTCTAGACCGAAAAAGGGGTAAACTACCACCGGACAGATGTGACTTCAAATTTTAGTTTAATGAGCATGAAAGGTTACAAGATCGCTCGAAATTTTTTTCATGTTTAGAGGGTCTGAAAAGGGCCTAAAAGAAGACCCGTTATGTCTTTTAGGAGTCCCGAGGGTGAGGTCAGGAGTGAAAATTAATCATGCAAATGAGGCTCAAACTCATAATACGAAAAAAAACAACAAGGACTCCTGACACTTCTAAAGCAACAATGATGGTTCCATGTCGCAACCTGATAGGATCGATCCTATGGCAAAGGAAAAAATACAACGAGATACAAAAGTCAGGGTAGAAACCTAACCTATATGCTCAAGATGATTATCTGACATGTTTCCAAGAACGGTCAAAAGTTACCCAAAACTCCAAAAAATTGTCTCGATACCCAATCATACCCCTCCAATGCAACTCCTGAATCACTCTAAATGGTTTTTGTTTTAAAGAAAATGATAAGGGGGCCCAAAAAGGTGACAAAAAGAGGCCAAAAAGTCTATAAATAGAAGTTGATAGCTCATTATCACCATTGTTGATTTGGAAATTGACTCTAGAGCCAAAAAACCCCCTTTGATAAAAGTGGTGATTCCAGGAGCTAAAGTGGATGAAACGACCATCTGTCTGGACCAAGTAAGTACAAACTATCTTATATTTCAATTTAAATCTTTATTTTTTCTTTGGGTTCCATGTTTTGGGGGGGCGTCGACCTTCAAAAAGTCAGCCCTAGGTCCATGTGGGCTATCTTAGGATAGGCCACGTGTACATTTGGGTAGAGTAAACACTGCACGTGTGTACACATGACTGTCAGCATTACAACCCGCATGGACGCCCTTATTGAATGAAAAAAGTTTAAAAAAACAAGGGTTAACCCTCTTGAACCTTGATGTTTTGCAGGATGTATGTTCACTGGAGAGAAAGAGAGCATTGGGAGGTTAGTAAGTTGGTCAGGGACGACCCCAATGTTGTGGCTGCCTTGATGCAATGTGGGCTACTCAAGTTCTTCTTATGTCCTTTTATGCGGGCACAACCTAGGATACTAAATGCCTTGGTTGATTATTGGCATCCGGATGCAGAGGTGTTTATGTTAGAGGGGCAGCCACTGGTGCCCACAATAGAGGATATATATTTTTTGTCTGGACTCTCCAGGAGAGGGGAACTAGTCAACTTCCGAACATTTCCTTCTGGGTCGCATAACATAGAAGAATTGATAGGAATTTACTGTGAGGCTGGTACAGACCGCTCGAGCTCACAGGTTCCCATAAGCAATATTACTGACTTATCACTGTACGTGATTGTGTTGCTTATTGGGTGGATTACTGGTTCTGCAGCTCTACATGAGGCATCCCGTGCACAGATGAACTGTGTAGTCTAGTGCTTAAATGCATAAATATTTGACTGGAGCACAACATTGTTAGATTGTATGAAGAGGTAGTTGACAGATTGTTGGTTGTGGACATGGAGGAACTTCGGGTTTGGGACCATTCTATGCTCTTTCTTCTTTGAAAGAGTTTTGAGATTCAGTCCTTGAGTAGTGGTACGAGGACATCAGGCCTCTCTTTCTGTAGTTTGTAGATGGGCAGTGTTACTGCCACGATAGGGTGGTGGAAGGACCAATGAGTCCTTCGACGATGATTTCTTCACTTGGTTGTTACGACAGATCCTAGTCATAGAGGATTACCCCTATGTTGGGATTGATTTCTCAAGAGATCCTGAGATACCAGTACCTCCTGGTGAGGATCAAGGAGAGATGGGTAATTTTACATCATTGTTTTGTTGTTTTTCTTTTTGTAAAACATATGTAATTTTTATGTTTTTTTTGTTATATATCATTTTTTTTATATACCAAAGTATTTGATGGATATGTGTTTTCCTTGTGTAGATGTGGGACTAGTGCGACCTACAGACTATGGAATGAACAAGCGTCGTCCTTAGTCAGGGGCCGCACCTACTGCCACAGAGGGACCAACAACAACAGGAGATCTTCCAGCCAGGGAGGCTGCGAGGGTGTGGATACAAGTCAAGCGAAACTTTATTGCGCTCACTCACATGATTCCTATGGAAAATATTGAGGATCTGCCAACATCTATGCAACCTCATGTAGTGGGGGCACCACAGATGTGGGTTCGATTGTTTTGGTGTTTCGCAAACGTTGTTGATCAGTACAACAGGGCCCACAGGCCCTTACCTTAGTTAGACTTTTCACATGTCGAGAGAACTACTTGTATATATGTTTTGAGGGCATAAGCCCCGTGACTCGTTATTGGTCATATTTTTGAGGTGCTTGTGTCCACCTATGTACTCTAGTGATTATGATGTTACATATGGATTTTTATGTCTCTTCGTGTCTTATGGATCATTTTTGAAAAAAATATATTTACATGTTTATGTGTATGTCCTTTCATATGTGTGCAAGATGCCAATCTAAAATAATAGTACAAAGGCTATACATATGTTACAAAAAGTTACCCATGGTGACCTTCCTGAGTAATACTTCTTGAGGTAGAGTCCATTTTTAGGCTTTGCCAAAGCATTTCCTTCAAATTCAACTAGATGATAAGCGCCCTTTTTTAGCACCTCTTTTATGACAAAAGGTCTGAACCACATGGGTTTGAATTTTCCTGCCCCCAGGGGGTCCTTATCTTGGTCATAGACCAAGACAAGGTCGCCTTCAGTGAAAATCCGAGGATGAATAGACCTATCATACTGACACTTGACTTTATGTTTGTGAGCCTCGTTGGCTAGGGCTGCATCACGACGCTTCTCATTGAGCTGCTCAAGGTATAATAACCGCTCTTCAAGTGGAGAAGTGTCTGGAAATAATTGTACTGCCAACTTTAGGGACGGGATATGACATTCAATAGGCAAGACTACTTCCAGCCCGTAAATGAGTTGAAAAGGTGAGAAACTGATTGCAGTCTTGACAGACGTTCGGTAAGCCCATAATGCCGAGTATAACATCAAATGACAATTTGACTTGGCTGAGTTGATCGTTCGTTGTAGGATAGTATTAAGAGATTTATTCACAGCTTCCACCTGACCATTTTCTTGGGGGTAGTAGGGTGACGAATGTTCTTTCCGTAACCCAATATTTGATGTTAACTCAGTCATCATCTGGTTCTAAAAGTGACTACCATGGTTAGTGACAATCTCCCTTGGGACACCGAACCTTGCTATTATCTGGTTGAATAAAAAGAGAGCTGCAGTCTCTCCATCATCTTTAAACGTTGGCATAGCCTCGAACCACTTCGTGAAGTAGTCTATGGCTATGATGATGTAATGGTGCCCCCTTGCTGAAGGAGGGTTGCATGTAGTGTAATCAATCCCCCACTTGGTGAAGGGACCAACTGTGATGATAGGAAATATGGGAGCAGGATGTGCCCTCATCTTCCGAGAGAAGATCTGGGACGGGTGGCACTTCTTGACCAATTTGATACAATCTTTGATTAGTGTCGGCCAAAAGTAACCTACTGGTAGAACCTTTTGGGTTGTTTCCAACCCAGACAAATGACCGCCACATGCTTCGGTATGGAAATCGTTAAGCATGATAACTACTTCTTCGTGAGTGAGACATCAACGCAGGATACAGTCTACACCTCTCCGATACAATGTATCATTGAGTATAAGATAATTCTTATCCTGATGGCATATACGTCGACGCTCATCACAAGAAGAAGAGGTGGGGCACTTCAAAGTCTAGAGATAGATAAGTATATCTTCGTACCAGGGATCTGAAGAGGTGATAAAAAAACATATCTCCTCTGATAGGCGACTCTCCGGGCACAAAATCACCTGACTCAACCGGAAATTTCGAAATAAGTTCTGCGAAGACCAGTGACTTTTTGGATTTCACTGAAATGAAATCTAAGTCAATCTCCTGGAGAACAACTATCCATCTACTGATCTTTCCACCTATTACCCATCATGTCAACATGTACTGGAATGCATTCACGACAACAATAATGGTGGTCTTGCGAAACAGAACATAATGAATGAATCGTTGAATAACATGAACTGCTGCCAACGCAAGTTTTTCAATATGAGAATAATTGAGTTCTGGTCCTATGAGGCCTCGGATCAGGTAATAAATCACATATTATGAGAACAATTCATCCTCCTAAACTAAGACCATGCCAATGGTTGACTCTGTTGCAGCCAGGTATAATAAGAAATCTTTGTTATAGTTAGGTGGCTGAAGTAGAGGGGAACTCATGAGGGAATGTTTCAATGCATCGAAAGAGTGTTGGGAAGCATCGTCCCAATGAAAAGGAACTTCTTTCTTCAGTAAGTGCATAAATCCCTTTGTGATATCGACATAGTTGGTTATGAAATGTCTTAAAAAGTTCGCCTTGCCCTGTAGACTCTAAAGTTGAAGGATTGTGCATGGAGGAGGAAACTGAATTATTGCCTCAACCTTGAGAGGATCGACCATGATCCCTATTGTTGATACTATGAAACCTAAAAAACGTCCTGATATTATGCAAAATATGCACTTGTTTGGATTCAAGCAAATCTGGAAGTAGCAAAAACGCTCAAAGATAAGTCAGAGGTGTGTGGGATGATTCGTTCTCTTGTGAGATCGAGATGCTAAATAATCTAAATAGGCCTCGACTATATGATTGAGGTCATGGAAAGAAAAATACATGGCCCACTGAAAGGTCACTCCAGCAATTTTGAGACCAAAAGGCATCTTATAATACATGAATGTACCCCATGGACATATGAATTCTATTTTGTGTTGGTATACGAGTTTGATTTGTATTTGGTTATATCCTAAAAAACCGTCCATGAAAGAGAGGGCCTCGCAACATGCACATTCATCAATTATCTGGTTGATGAATGGTGTGGGAGAATTATCTTTGGGATAGGCCTTGTTCAAATCACGAAAGTCTGTACATACACGAATCGTATCTTTTTTTTTGTTGACTGACATGGGGTTTGACACCCATTGGGTCAAATGGATAGGATAGATAAAACAAGCTTTTAGCAGTTTCTCAACTTCAACCTTAATGGTTGCTGCTTTCCTGGGGTTAACTAGACGAAGCTTCTGCCAGACAGGCTTGGCATCTGGATAAGTTATGATTTCATGTTCGACTATTTTTGGATCAATGCCTGGCCATTCCTCATAAGACCAGGAAAAAATGTCACATAATTCTTTAAATAGATCTGTGTAGATTTGAATCTCTCTGGGGTAGTAGTTAGCTCCGATGAAAACATTCTCCACAACGCCAAGGGATCTGGAGATATTGATCGGTATGGTTTCAACGATGATTTCCATATTAACCTCATAATAGACCTCGTGTGTAGCTAAGGGATTAATAGGACAAGACCTATCTCCAGTCATAGTCAAGGTGAATTCTTTGTCCTCAATTCTACTTAACTCTGGGAGGAAGTATGATCTGTGATGAAGATCATCCCAGGGTTTGTCCAGACTAGTCATTGCTTCAATTACTTCTTCGTTAGAGGGAAATACTAAGTCTAAGGAATCGGTGTCAGCGAGAGAACCTTGAGCCCAAATAGGCTCTATAAGCGGATCTAACTCTTGTGTAGGAGTTGGATCTGGGTTGGCTGAAGATTGCTGGACTAAAGAGTATGCTACTTCAGCTGCGGACAAGGGCATGGACATGCCCGGGTGCCCTTCCCCCTCCATCATGGCCGATGGGGAAGGGAGTATCCATGGATCGGTGAAGTAAGTCATGCGAAATGACGAAACTTGGAAAATCTCAACCTTATGGTGGTCGGATATGAACTTGACATCACCTTGAGGGTGCGAGTAATCAAAGGTACCCATCAAATATGGGCACAAGCCAACCCCTACATTGACTACGCCTAGTTGAGGATTATCAATCATTGGGACCGTGGACACCCCCAATGAAGGGTCAGGTCTGGAGAAAGATGATTGATCAATGGTCACAATCCAGTCCTCGTGTGGAAACAACAAGACTTAGAAAATTGTAGCAACCACTGCTTGCATGGCATAAGTCCAACTCCTTCCTAACAAGAGATTGTAGTTGAGGGATGCATCGACTACTTCTACCTCGACGCACATGGTCTTCCCTCCCAAATGCACGGGGAAAGAGGGAATAATACCATGCGGTCAGAATGAATGACCGTCGAAAGTAGTGAGAAGAGTAGGCGACAGAGACAAAACGGGCTGGCCAATGGCCTTCCAACATGCCAACGACATAACGCATGTCGAGGTGCCCTCATCAACCACTATGCAGAAAATGTTTTGAGTAAAAGTTTTCGTGGGGTAAGCCACTACTATCTGAAATGTTACGTGGTAAGGAATATGAGGCTTTAAGTTGGTTTTATCTAGCATGATGGTACCCATATTACAAGTCTCGGTAGATCCTAAAGTGGTTAACAAAGATTTTCTCTGGGAAGGACAACTTTGGAGGACCTTCAAAGAAGACATCGCACAAGGGGTTTGAGACAAATCCTCCACCATAGAATATTTCTAGGCGGCCCTTGCATTTGGGTTGTGAGAAGCTTTGTTGAATGCGCATTTTGGGATGCATGTCATTGTTTCACCCAAATTCTTCTCAATTTGTAGAGGAAGAGATGGGAGTTTGGCTTCTTTTCCCTTCTCAGAAGTGCTTGGTTTATTGTATTCATGCACTCTAGTCGATATAAAAGCATCACCCTTCATCATATATACATTTGAGGATGTGGGATTGTTCAAAGATGGAGAGGGTCCTTGACTACCCCCTTTCGTGCTTGTAGAGGCTTGGGTTAGGTTTTTCCCATGATGAAATGTATTGGTTAACACAGAAGGTTGTTGCTGTGTTACAAACTTTTGGGCCTCTGCAAGCCAAGTACATTGGTGGGTCGGGTGGTCTTCTACACACAAGATGCACAGATACCTCACCTTTCGTTTCTCAGTGTTGCCCCTTCCATCATTATCAATGGGTTTCCTATCGCCTTTACTCTTCTTTTGTTGTTTTTTATTTCCTTGAAGCTGTTGGGTGGCCTTTGGATTTGCCAATTTCACAGTGTGTACATCCGACGTTTTAGTAGGGGGGGCAGCCAAAATAGTAGTTTGGCTGGATGTTGTGTGTTGTATAGACAATTGTTGCAATTGCTTCATTAATTTCTCAACGGTCTTTGTTTGTGTTGAACCAACAATACCATCAGCATGTGGTCCAGCTCTCTATCTAGTTTTATCAAGTATTGATCGTGGCACATCTAGCAAGATCTCGTATAATAAACCAGATTGAGAATAGATGATCTCAAGTTGTTGAGCTCTCATGATGGCGTCTTATTCGAAAAACACTCCTGATGTCGTGATGTCTTCGGATAACTGTGGGACCAAAGACTTAAGGAACCACTTGAGTAGGAATGATGGTGGGACTGGCACCTTAATTAAACTCTTCCGGCATCTCCATTCTTGGATGTGATTAGAGATATGGTCCACTTTTGTCTGTGTGAAATTGGCCATCAATTTTTTTCCAGTGTCGTATCTCACAGGTAATTGGAAATGGTTTAGGAAGGCCATTGCCAATTCACCGAAGAAAGAGTATCTTGAGCGGTCGAGCTCAATGTACCATTTCATGGCACTCCCAATGAGAGTACGTTGAAATAATCACAATCGCATGGAGTCGTCTTTCAACGAGTTAGATGAGCACCAAAGGTGGAAGGTAGTCACATGATCGCCTGGATCTTTGTTCGTCTTGGCTTTGAACTTTGTTATGTCTGAAGGCAACTTCATCAGCATAGGGGGCCAACGCAGATCGTGATAGATAGGGTCATTCAACAACCTTGTCAAGTCTGGTAGATGAAAGGTTTCCAGAAAAGGTAGTTTGGGTTGTTGGTGATAACCTGGGAAAAAGGGACCTGGAGTTTGACTGGCACCAGGTTGCCAGGAAAAGTTTGGCTTCTGGCCTGGGTTCTAGTAAAAACCATGGCCATGACTAGTGTACAGATTATGCATGTGAGGAGACATCATCGGCTGATTCCCAAAATAGGACGTAGATGGATGGGCATGAATTACATTCGGAGGACTTTGGGAAGGGTTTCCTCATGCTGATCCCATGCAGATAGTCATAGTACCTTGTCCGCAGTTACATTGACTGTGGAAATCATTGCCCCAGATCAACATTCCTTACGAGGGAACGGATCCCTGCCAAGAATTCCAAGGCCCTGATATGGAAGAAGTTCCTGGGTTCTCCCCCTATGCCAGAATAGTACCCTACATAGGAATAGGTTGTCTGAAACTGGGGTTTCCCTCAGCCAGGAAAGAAGCTGATGAGAATGCATTGTTAACAAACGCATCGAATAGAGAAAATGGTGTCGAACCTACCGACATATTATGCGAAGGTGGTCCTTGACTCCCTGCTCCAAATAAACTATGGTGTGCAGGTGGCCCGACAGATTGTTGATGCGTGCCATCGAGCAAAGGGGACGAAGGTGGTATATGACCTCCCCCATAAGGGAAAGAATTAAAAGGAGCTAAAGTTCCCCCCATGTGGCCTTGCAGAGGAGTGTTAGAGCTCCCTTCCCCTAGACCTAAAGTATGTGAAGTGGAGTAGGAAAGTACAAGACTTGTACCTGAGCTAGGCATCCCGTATGAGAACGGAGGGCCTGTCTCACTTGGTGGAAAAGGGGTTGTGGCCGCCGCCATAGATGAGATCGGACCACTATGTGAGGTAGAGGCGGTCAAGACCATGGTGGATTGAACTGGTGATAGTGAGTTAGAAGGTGGAAACTCTCCTGTGGTGACAACCGTATTGGGAATTGAAGAATTCCCAAAGGGAGTGACACCATTTGTTTCCATTGCTACATGTGACACTGTCTAACACTCATAAGGGTGAATCGGTATGATGATGGGTGCTGAAATATCAATGCTTAGAGTTTCAGATGGACGAAGAGCTTTCGCTCCAAAGTCTAAAATGGTTGTTTCCTCCGGATGTTGGTCGGGAACAATTTCTTGTGACCCGGTCGCTTCAAAAGACCCTTGTTGGTCTAGCTTTCACCTTAGTGGTGGTGGAGGTGGCTCTAGTGTAACCAGTGATAGGCCTAGAAGCCTTCGTGATCGGCGAAGATCATGATCCTCCACTGTGTGAGAAAATCAAAGAAACTCTAGGGATGTCTATTCATTCAAAAAACAACACACACAAAAAATGGTCCCTACAAGATAAAACAAGCAATCACTAAACTAATTGGAAGAAAAATTATAACAACCAACACTAGAGCAACTTACCAGTGCAAGTGCAACTAAAAAATGGAAGCACCCTCTGGGTATACTCTACAAAGTGTGGCTCGATGTCTATCCTAGGTATCGCGGTATACCCTCGTAGTCACCTGTGTATGTCCCTAAAAAGATAGGCAACTAGGTTGCCAGTGCGTGAACAATCACTATGCGGGTACAGTCGAAACTCGAGTAGACCACAATGAGTAGGGTATTGAGCCTGAAACCTATCAAGGGTATCGAAAGAAAGTGGTTTGGAAGACAACTGAGGACCTCGAACAGATTCAATACCCACAAAGCTCTATGGCAAATGCAATCGACGGAATCTCAAAATGAGCCCTCTATATGTGTTTTCCACTACGATTGGTCCAACTTTGGAGGGGTTATCTCTGCTACCTTTCCACATGTGACCTCATGTTTATTCCCTATGTTAGAAGGGGTTCCTAGATAAATTTCACGATACTAGACTTTCACACTCCCTAACTCATACTCCAATGTTTGATTTTAATGGCCTTGAAGAGTTTCCTCTCCAACCTAATTCAAGGCCCTAACCCTAATCTAGTTGGTTGACCCTACAAAAATAAAAAGTATAATGAATTTTAGATTTAGCGTTAATTTTTATGGCTTGTCTTAAGTCAAAGGTTATGAAAGTGAAACTAGTGATGTTTGAAAGATGAAATTAAAATAAACAGAAAGATGGAAACAAAAACCTTTACTTCACTTAACTCTTAAACAACTTTTCAAACTTAATTTTTTTTCTAAAATCTTTGAACAACAAACTCAAATTAGGATTTCACTCGACTACAAGCTACTTATGATATAAGTAAACCGTCAAGAACTTATGAAAAAAAAGACTTTTCCCTGGTTACTAATTCAAAACAACACTTGTTAACCAACAAAGAAATAAAGTTTTTTTTTTTTATTTGAATGCTCACAAAGAAAAAAGGAAAAATATCAACAAGTCAAAACCAAGAAAACTTCATGGCCTAAGC
>SNQJ01S0080579.1:0-30500 GCA_010110895.2 Picea sitchensis | reverse complement strand
CGTTTGCATTCTCATGAAAGCTTTCAGAAATTCCCCTTTAGAAGGGATAGAAGAAGCTGCTTCTTCTCCTTTTGGTGAAGACATCCTTCCTCTTCTTGAACCAATCTCTGGATCAAAATCTTCAAGTTCTCCTTCACCACGCTAAAGCCTGGATCTTGTTAACATCAACTCACAAAGAAATGGTTAACCTCGCTCTGATACCAACTTGATATGAAAATTAACTTGATCTAAAATTCAATATCTTTAACCATTATTTGCATGTGAATTTTTTAACTGTTAATCACCTTTGTAATGCAAAATTAAAGAACATCCATCACGCACATGAGCACATTAACATTTAAGAAAACCATCCATGAAAAATAATTGGTAACAGATTTCACCAGACCCCCTGGCTATGTCTTCGGGCCACTTTCCAAATGGGAAGGCCGATAGATTAAGTATTCAAATGCTTACAAAATGAATTCTAAATTTTGTCTATCATATACAGTAACAAAATTCAACAACAGTTGGAAGATGAAATTCTGAGACTTTTAATTATGAACATGGATACCTTTCTGTGTATCCGAAAGATTCTGTGAGCACTTTTCTGTCTAGATGCCTGAATGCAAACACTGAAGCTGGATCTGTAATCCTTGCGAAAAACCGAGACTTTTGAGTATAATCTTGATATATTTCAGAACTGGACTCAGAAAGCCCTTCTTGGCACAATTCCCAAAATCTGCCTCTGATCTGTACAGTCCATACAGCCTCGGGATGCGTGCAAATCCAGAATCACCTCGATCTATGTGTAAAAACACCTCGGTTTGCATGCAAATCCATCTCAGGCTGCGTGCAAAACCACCTCAATCACTGTGCAAAACCACCTCGAGCTGTGTGCCAGTCTCTGCCTGCATCAAAACTCTCCTTTGAGATCCATGCCCATGGCTCATTTAAATAAGGAAAACAATGGTTTAAGGAGGCATGAGCCATGGTCCACGCGACGTCCAAAATCCCCCAAATCTCGACAAATTTTTAAGATTACTTCTCCACTTCTTGCCACGTCTCATGGCGGTGGCGCATTGGTAGATATGGTGGTTAGGGGGGGGCGAAAGTCCCATGGTCAAACCCACGGGCTTCTCCTCCCACCGCATATGTGATATAGTATTTTAACATATGGTTTGGGCGCATTATATGGTTGACGCGTTTATCACATATGGTTTGGCGCATTATATGGTTGGCTCGTTTATCACATATGGTTTGGCGCATTATATTATATGGTTATGGACTTTGGATATATGGCATGGTTTAATAACATTTAAATACCAAGGGGGGGGCCTCGGTGTTGGAAAGGTTGAGGGATAATCCCTTGACCACCCCCTTTTTTCCCAACCATGGGGTCATGGTGGCCTTATTCTAAGGCCTTGGGTTCAATTCCCATAGCCCCAAATTACATTTTTTAACCATTTCCAACCATTTTTCACCATTTTAACCATCTTTGACAAAACTTCAACTGTCGATATCTTTGTCATCTGGAGGCCGTTTTTCCCGAAATGAATGTCACCGGAAAGATGCCGACGAGCTCTTCCAATTTGTAAGATTTAATTTTCATTTTGAATAATTTAAATTTGTCAAATTTTGAGATGATCCACCTGGATCACCAATCAACCCATCCACAACATGGGACATCCCAAGCTTGTCCTGGGCAAATGGTATGGGTCTAGGTGCATCAGAAAACACTATGTATAATTAACCTGACTGAGCATAGATGAGGTCAAACTATTGGGACTTGTTGATGGCCTCCTCTTCCATTTGAGGAAAAGTGGATGCTACATCCTTGGTAATAACATAGACAAGTGATTTGAGAAACCAATCAAGACATTGTTCTTTGGTGGTTTCCGCTTTACATAAACTACGACATCGACACAATTCATGTATGTGATCAGCTATATGGATAGCAATAGTTTTTTTGAACTCCAAGAGAAGTTCTAAGCCAATATCATGATGAACTGGTAGTTGGAAAAAGGACAAAAAGGCCTTGGCCAATGATTCAAAGGTCGCACGGGACCCTGATTTTTCGTCCACATACCATTTGACTGAGGAAGCCGTGAGAGTTCGTTGAAACAACCTTAAGTGGATGGAATCATCCATGATGTTGTTTGCAGAGCACCATAAGTGGAAGGTCATAACATGGTTGGCGGGATCATCCCCTGGTTTTCCTTCAAACTTTGGAATATCTGAAGGTATTTTGGTAGGCATATTGGGCCAAGTGGGATCATGCAAAATGTCCCCGTTGAAGTTAGGGGAAAAAGCATTCTCATCGACATTGAAGTTATCGATACCCTGCTTTATTACAATATCTTGTTTGGATGTAGCTACATGTATGCTATGAAGGCAGTAGCCTCTTCTATGTTTCGAACGATAATGTTCCCCCACAACGGAAAAATCGTCACCATCGAGCAACTTACACATTACGAGGCTAACCATTCCACCAACATTGATAACATTCTCCCTCTTGTCTGCAGTAGCACAGACGCTTATTCGCTCATCGACATGGGTCCCAACATTTTTAAGGACCCATCATTGCTGGGGGAATATCATGGAGTGCCACCCATCCTACACCCTTCATCACAAGTTTGTGTCATGTCTTCTAATGGAACCGATATCAAAGACACTATGAGTTAACCCTATGAGTTAACAAAATCTCACTGATAGTTTCCATGTGGATATGATCCACTTTATTTTTGTTATGTCTTATTTAACAAGCGTTAGTGATAATTTTTTGCATGAATGTTTTGATATAAATAAAGAGGTCGACCTCATTTTGAAAGGTTGACTGTTTTGTAATAGTGGAGGATTAGACAAAGAACTATTTTGAAGTTTAATTTTGAAGCTCATGTAGAGCCAAAGATGATTTTTTCCAAAGCTTGTGGAGTAACTCAATTTTTGGATTGTTCTGCTTTGTTGATTGACTACAACAAGCGGTTTAGTAAGACAATAATTGTGTTTTTGAGTTATCTTGACATTTTGTAGTCACTAAATGTATATTGGCATGAATGTGACGGTGTTATAAAATTGTGTTATACATTAACTTGAATCATTCCTGGTTATGTGTCATTTATACGAATACCTTCCTTTTCTTATATGATATTTATCGATTGATCAATAAGGAAATATTAATGTTTTGATATTGGTTTAAAAGTGATGTCATATACATGTTGTTGATAAGAGGTTAGCCTAATCCCAACCTTCTTAAGAATTCATTCATTGAACTCTTAATAAACTAACTTATAAAGAAACAAAAAAAAGTATATAAAGACCCATTTGATTACATAGTAAATCCCATCGAAACTTGTCGGACCATCCGTCCGGAGAATCATGTTACCCCAAATAGGGAAGAGTCCAATTGGGCCTCTTCTATGGGTGTGATTCCTACTGTTGAGTTAAAGGGAATTTTGACCCCTCAACAAAGTGCAAATTTAGTATCTGGTGCATATACTAATAACGTTTTAGACTGGAATTTTTCTCATAAATACAAATTACAAACACACACACATAAATGTATATTAAAAATTTCACATTTACACATAAGCATACTGAGGTAAAAATATTTATAAATGTGGGTCCAAGTTAAAAAACTAATTTCCTAGCCTTGAATAAATATATGTATATTGTTAAAATATAATATAAAACATATTTTGAGGGCCCCACCCCTGCATGCATTTCTTTGTAGCAAACTATGACATTGTCTTAGCGCCAGAATAACTGCACCCAAGCCCATGTTTCTCCAACAATGTGTTGTTACATGTGATCCAATAGGTCCTCTATCTGCATCATGCGTACCTAGTGTGACAAAAGGTCCATATTCCTATGGATGTTTTGGAGAACACTCTTGACTATTTCAACCTCTCCACCTGCCTGCTCAGTGTCATATTCTCTACGATGGTGGAAAGGGTATCCTTGATGCCTCTTTGGTCCAATGTATGCACATTCGTGTCATTTTTTTAGATTTGTTACCCACACAAAAAATTATTTACTTTTTGGTTTGCCTCTTGAGAAATTTATTAATAAAATAAATAAAAAATAAATAAATAAAATAAAATATTGTTTACCTATATCTCCAAGTGCAACGCCAGGAGGAACGAGAATGTAGGGATCCCTCATGAAGCTTATCCCTTCATAGGGATAGTCATCGATGTATATGATCTAATTTTTCCACCAATCAAAAAAGTCCTCATCATATGCATTGGTTAGGAACCCACCTCCTAGTCGGTGCATAAGTTCATCCCATATGATCATACATGGTCCATGAAATTTTTGTGGCCCCATGAAAACTCTTAGACTAATAAAAACTACCCTCTCGAAGAAGAAGGTACAAATGATACTATCATAACCAAAGTTTTTTTATTTTACCTTGTTTACATTCAATGAGTTTTGTTTTCATGTTGTGTAATAATGATGTGCTCCAGTCATAGATGGTAGGTCACAAACACTCTATAGCATAAAACATATGTGGCTTGGATGCATGGTGTAATGTTGTGGATCCTGTGATCCTAGCGATGGTTAGTAAGATGATATTTGGGCTCAAGCTCTCTATGATTAGGATTGGGATTTGAATCCAAACCTGATGTGTCCCTGGGGTGAAATAAAGGGAAATGTACTCCTCAATATTCATGCCCCCTCCTCCTCAAGTACAAAGTTTGACAACATCACCTCACTATGAGAGCCTTGTAATAAACTATATTTCTTCAACCATTGTTTTTAAATATTGTCCATCGAGCATGAATTGATATGCATACAGCTCCCAATAGCTGATAAGAAGTTATGATAACCTTTTTTGAGCTTGCATATTGCTTAACTCAAAAAAAATTCTAAGACCACACTGATGGAGGGCCTTCAAGGCCACCGAGTTGTCAACAAATTGGATGTCTATATCCTCGTGCTCTCTCACCCTCCACTCTATTACCATCCTAAAATTTTCAAGAGGAAAAGAGGGGTTAATATCTTATTTTTGCATTTTTATGCACATGTACATGTTTTTCCTTTACGAAAATCACATACATACGTGATTTTCATGAAGGAAATGCATGTATAGGGCCACTTGTATGACCCCGTGCCAAAGGGAGGTGCATACACGTCCACCCCCTTTAAAAACTAAAACTCCCACTTGAAAAATTGATAAATGGGAAAACAATTGGATGAAATTGAAGAGGAGGAAGATATTTTTAACTTGGTTAAGACAACGTTCGATTTCGATATTTATAGCTCCCGCAATCTCCAATTGAATATCAAAGGGTTTTTTCACACCACTTTCAATATTTTGGTAAAAAACCAAAATAATATGGTAATTGGGTAATTTTCACTATTTTAATGTAATTTGTATCCACTTTTATATGTTTTTTTACCATATTTAAGTTTTTTGGACACCTAATGAACCAATTTTTGAGTCTAGATAATTGTTTGAGTCTATTGTTTTCAGGGAAGATGATAAACAATGGCGTTTATTTTTCCTTCCAATCCATTTAGTTAACTCTTAAAGGTAATTTTTTAATCACTGGAATAGGGTAGGATATTTGAACCTTGCATTATGCACGATCAATGACTATTATACATCCTCCTTAGGGTTGACCCCAGTTATTGGTGACACAATGCTTTTCCCACTGATTTTAAGTGACGTTTATTTCATGGTAGAGCCTACATTCATGGGCATCCTAGATAACACCTTGATTTTCCTTTTAGTGCACATGTTGAAGTATTTTCTTAAGATCAAGAGTCTTGTTTAGTCCCGCCATGAAATTGCATTGAAGCCTCATATTCTTCTCAATATTTTTTATGGATATTTACCTACAGGGTTCCCATACTTTTGTGTTCAGTTGTAACTGCATTGTGTATTTACCGCTTGTGCTTTTGAGCCTAATGTTGGACTTATCTTGTTGTTCCTTAAACCATTTTCTTATGA
Source organism: Picea sitchensis (assembly GCA_010110895.2). Lineage (NCBI taxonomy): Eukaryota > Viridiplantae > Streptophyta > Pinopsida > Pinales > Pinaceae > Picea > Picea sitchensis. The sequence goes on along the minus strand of SNQJ01S0080579.1, from coordinate 24,565 downwards.
ATTCTCATCAAATAGCTAGCTTTGCAATCTTTTCCTTTGCAACTTGACACCTATATCTTAGGAGGAAAAATTCCCTCTAGTGTCCATATCTTGCACGCGTTTCCTTGAATTAAGAATAGGTATGTTCTTTACGCTTGGAACTAGTTTTCTTGTCTACGACACTCGTTTCACATGTATTTTAGCATTATTTTATTCCTTTTTAGGATTTCCAATATGAAAAAGACAAAAAAATCAAATAACAAAAAAGAGTGTAGGAAATAGTCTTCTTTTTAGTTATTGGTAGCAGTTGAGTTGCCTTTGAATAAAGCACAAAGTTTTGAGTCTTGTCTCAACAATTTAGGTTTATTATGGCTTTAGGAAACTGAACCAGTTACTCAGAGTTGTTACTCCTCTAGTTATTGTGGAGAGTTTTTTGATGCCTCCTACATCGCAGACTTAAGTCAATGTTCATCTTCCAGTCCATGTTTCCTAATTTACTCTATTGTGTCATGTTTTCATTCAAAGGAAGTTTATCTGATGCCAACCATTCCTTATAATTCCTTACTTTGCAAGTCAACCTTCCCATATGTCAAGTCCTTCTTAGAATCAGAAGCATATTTGTCCTATACTCATGTTGGTATGGAAGGTCCCCATTGAGTTCCTATTAGTGGGATAGCTCTTATCAATTGAAAACAATTTCTCTCAAAGTTCGACCTAGAGTCACACCATAGCCTTATTTATGTCATTTATAGGTGACCTTTTTCTCAACAAATGGCATTTCATCATTGGTCACTGACTGAGTGGTTTCCCTTGTGGTTGACGACAAGAAGATTATTCACACATTAGGGTCCATGCATTACCTTGGATTCCATTTTTCCCCATTGGTGGTTTCCTCACCTTTGTCGACAATATTCATTATTAGATTCTATTCAAAGGGTCACTTTCATGCATTATTCCATCCAGTGCATGTGAAATATGTAATTCGTGGTGGGTCCTTTCAATATTTTCATACGAGTTCTTCCAAGTCTTCAGCCTTCTTCTACTCCTCATGTTGGATGATGGGGGATTCTTTAATTCCCTCTTTTCAATGGATCTCTTTCTATTAAATTTGACACATCCTGCTTTGAGATAGAGATCTAGATTATTCATTAGTACCTTGGGGATTGCAGTCATCAATGGTAGGTTCCCTCACTATCTATAGTGGGAATACATCAATGTACCATTATCGATAGATTCTACCAAGTGTTTGACATCATATCGCTTATTTGTACTTTTTATATCGTACTAGGTACCTTGACGCCCATTGTCATATCAGTGGGTTGTCTCAAATTTGTTAATGGTATACATCAATGACCAATAATAAAACAATGTCTCACTATGTTCAACTTCAACACATCTATTCGCATAGTGTAGACTTGTACCATCAAAAATTTATTTGAATACCTTGGGACTGTAGTAGAATAACCTATTTTATGCTTCTTCTCGAGTTTTTTTGGATAGTACGACTTCCACTTATGGCATCAGTACTTGTGAAGGATTAGCTTTTTAGTTCCTATTTCTGGGTATCCTTCAATAATTTTGAGACATAGATCCATTGTGTATCACTTTCATGGCTATGATCTCTTTTGACATGGATCCACTATGTATCTCTTTCATGGCCATGCTCATTGCTTCCATATATACATACTTCATTGATATGTATTGTACTTGATTTGGTAGCCATGATTTTCATCACACTTGAGCATGGATATGATTGCCTTGGGAAAAGAGTATTCTTGTTTTTTTTTTTCTATAGTAGGTTCTATTCTTAGATCGGATTTTGGTGACCTTCACCCTAGATTACTACTTATTTACCTCGATAATTTAAAATTTATTTCATCCATCAGTTGCTCTTATGACCTCAGATATTAGGGGGAATCTATTATAGCATGCATTTCCACCACATATGCATTCATGAATTTGTTGGCCTTTTCCCTTTCCTACTTGCAAACATCATTTCCCTATACCTCCTCTAGATTCTTCAAAAAACATTTTTTATTGATTTGTATGTTCCCTAACAGTTATGCAAGTCATGCATATATGATTTTCTCTAAAGAAAGTCACATGCATGTCATTAAATGATAAAAAAAATATAATCTTTCATAATTGCGCATTGAGTTATGGGTTTGTAAGTTTCCTAACTCTTTTTACTCGTACACAATTGTCTCCAACTATTTCAGGATGATATAAATAGAGCATGATCCATGACGAGAGGGTAATCATACTTGAAGAAAAGTCATTTTGGATATATCTTTCATTCTCTGCAAGCCCTTGTATTCTCGCTATTGTTTTTGTCCTCAAACTTGGAAACCCTCTTTTCCAACCTTTTCCATGAATCTGCTTATCTGACCAAGAAATATCCATGGATATTCTTTGGGTATATTTTTGCATTGGATTTATAGGTTCATCATATATTCAGTAGCTAGGGTGGACGTACCTGGAGTCCGTTCAAGGAGCAGTGTCACAACATGTGCAGGTGATAACTACCCCTAAAAACTATTTTCAATCAATAAATATATTCTTTCCTTCGAAATTATGGTATTCACAAATATGTTCATTGTATTTGAATATATATTTACTTAGAATACTAGTTGATGCAATTATTTATGCTTTTGATCAAATCCATAGAAGTTAGTTATGAGATAATTGATTTCCTTTGTAGTCTTGCACTTGAAAGTCTTGTAGGTTCATGAAGAAGCAATTTTGAAGGAGTGTGAAAGATTTTATCCTTGGGATATTCATCAACCCTTGGACACCAAGTAAGTGTTCCTTCCTTCTTTATAAATAGTTATTTATTTGAGCAATTCAGATGCATATTTATGTTTTCTTTCTTTGGAAATTGTTTGGTCTTTAAATGGTCAGTGATCTATTGTGGCTCTAACCCATAGCCATAAGGATTTTCCCCGTAACACTCCCATAGAACATAAAATTAAGAGAGACCTAGAATACAAAATAAAATTGTCAAGGGTCAGCCATAGGTTTCACAGGTTGTTGGGAACAAAAAAGGAAAAATGACAATTGATTGAGGAAGAAAAATGGCTAAGGAAAGAACAAGGTGACTACTTGACTTACTGCGATGGAAATTCTGAAACTTCATTTTCTTGTTGAGGCATCTTTTGAAGATTGTTTTTGTTGAGTTGGAGGTGGCATAAATATTGTAACTGCTTCTTGTTTATCCATATTGGTTATCGTAACTAAATAATTTATTAACCATTTTTTTATATACTCCCTCATTGAAGCAACTGTTATTTCATCCTTGGTCTTTATTTCGAACGAATCATTCTCCAATTCTCTCAAATAAATTCTTAATTGGTGCAACATGTCCTCAATATCTCCATTCTTATTTTTATATTGGGCAAGCCACCTTTCAGCCTCTTCTTCAAAGAATTCAACCGAGTCACTAAATTCATTAGCCCATGCAACTTTTAATGCTTCTACTTGTTCTAATAGTTTCTCTTTTGACAAAAGCATCATATCCATTAGTAAGTGAAAACCATCTAACTATTTGGTAAGATAAAATGTTTCATAAATATGTCACCCCTCTTAATTTTAGCAACATCACACTCAAATAACAATTCACTTAGACATTTGATTCTTTTAAGCCAACAAGCATTAATCTGTTTCATTCGAATTTTGGAGGGAAGCTTTTGTTATCTTTGTGTGTGTGTCACTCAAGCTTGAAACCTTCATTGAAAACATTCCCACTACTTCTTTATAAAATCCTTCATCATTTTCTAAGCATTTTTGGAGATATTTGTTATGACCCAGGGGGAGCATATATAGGGATAAATGTATATGATATGACCCCAAAGGGGGGCATATATAGGCCTAAATGTACATGCAATGTGTGTGTGTCTACACACACACACACACACACACAGGGTCGTCCTAATAGTAAAGGGGCCTCATGTGAAATTGTGAATATGTATATATAGATATCATGTATTCATTATTGGATATGTGAATTGTGATGTATAAAGGTCTTTGGTTATGTGGAGGGGGTTCTCATATTCTTTAAGGGTTTATTGTGTAACTTATTTATCTTGGAGTTGTGCTCCATGCTCAAATTATTTATATGGTGTGTAATTTTTTTTTCTGTTATGATATTTTAAGCATTTGGATCATTACATTTGGTATCAAAGCACCGATCCTAGGGTTTTTCTTCCTCAAGCAAGTCATCTTGGAATTTTTTCTATAACTTTGTTTTAGGGCCACTTCAAAAATAGAAACTTGGAGGATGTTTAGAAGACATATAAAGGTACCAATGGTACAAATTTCAGCTTATGGGTCATTGTACATTTGAAGAAACACCCTGTGGAAGATAGGGTTTTTTACTAGTCCTATAACTAGTCTCAAATAGGTGTTCCGGGAAAAATAGTCATAAATTATTCATAGAGGATCTGCATTACATGCGACTAATTGTTTTGGAAGCAATATAGGTCATAGTATTTTTGGTATGAATTTCAAAATATGGTATTGAATATTTCACGTGTGGCATTCGGTACAAGCTCTCTCTCCTCAAAAGAACAAAAATCATCAAGATTGGGGAAAATTACCATAAATTTCATTTGGCACATACAATTTTGGTTAGACCATTGGTATTGCATAGAATACATTTTATAGTATTACATGTCGAAATTTCATACTTATAAGGACCAAAATTTCAGAAATACATCAGAAGGAAGGTCGGCCAGGAGGACATACACCAATTCATGGTTTCAAAGTTATGTTTACTTAAAACTATCATAAATTTTGATTGGGATGTTTGATTGAGCTGATTCAAAAACCATTGGAAAGAGAAAACATAGAATATTATATTGGAACAATGATTATAATTAACTTATATCAAGGATTAGTAGAGGATGATAAAGGAAATGGATTTGAGACCTTTGATGGTAGGATTTTACTTGAAGGGTGAAGCTTTTAAGTGGTGGGATAGCCTTGATGAAGGTACTAAAATCTCCCCCACATGGGAAATTTTGAAGAAATATTCTCAAATAAATGGATTAAGGATACAAAAAGGCAGGAGATACATAAAATTAAAGAGGAATTAAATGAATCAAAAGAAAAAGTCTCCAAATTACAAAAGGATAATGAAGATCTAAGGAAATATATTATAGAGAAAAGTGTTGATTTCACCAAGATGCAATCCCTTAATGAATCACTCATTAAGGAGGTCAAGAACCTAAAGAAAGAAAAGATTAGCAAATAAAAGTGGGAAAATGATGATTCAAGGGACGGTTTGTAAAATAAAGATGAATAGATATGTACATTACAAAACCATAAAAAAAAATAAAAAAAAATCTACTGAATGAGGTTAAAATATTGTAAGAAGAGAAGAAGACTTATCAAAATAAAAATGAAACAAGGATCTTGGATGAAGAATATACCAAAATACTGGAAGAGGAAATTTGCAAGAAGGTTGAGGAATCCTTAAATAATGATGAGGTAAAATTAGAAATGTAATCCAGAATTGAAGAAGGGAATCATAATTTGATAGATGGGGTCACCTTGCAGCTTCAAAAGGAGAAAGAAGATATGATTCAAGAAGGTCACTAGAAGATACTTGAAGAAGTTTAACTTCATCTAGAGGATGTACATGCCCAATATGATGGTATTATCTCAAAGGCTAGAGTAAGAAAAGAACAAGCAAAGAGGATATAGGATTCCATTGTCTCTTGAAAAGAACATAGATGAAATGGGTGTGAAGAATGAAGAAAAAATATCAAATGTCAAACCATATCAACACCTTCATTATCAGTAATTATTTCAAGGAAGACAAGAAGATCAATATCGACATTATCAAGGAATAATATGGAATAATCATCAATATTAATGGAATATGGCATCACAAATCCATTATTCAACAAGATATTATCATAGACCAACATCTACTACATTTTGGAGAAGATTCAACAACGATACATGGAATCAAGGGAAATAAAATTATGCAACGACCAAATACCAAGGATTATGACCGAAAGGAATTGATTTTGGATGGATGGATAATCATCAATGGAAGGAAGAAAGAAGGAACATAATAAAATCATACTACTTGGTTTCATCACATGTGAATCCTTTAATTGCAAAGCTTTGAGGACAAATATTTTTGAACGAGGGTACTATGTTATGAAACAAGGGGAGAATATATAGGGATAAATGTATATGATATGACCACAAGTGGGGGAATATATGGGCCTAAATGTACATTTAATGTGTGTGTGTGTGTGTGTGTGTGTGTGTGTGTGTGTGTGTATATATATATATATATGTATGTATGTAATAGGGTCGACCTAATAGTAAAGGGGCCTAATGTGCAAGTGTGAATAGGTATATACATAGATCATATGTTCATGATTGGAGTGTTATGACCCAAGTGGGGCATATATGGGGTTAAATGTATAGGATATGACCCCAAGGGGGGGAATATATGAGGCTAAATGTACATTTAATATGTAAATGTATATGTAATACGGTCGTCCTAATAGTAAATGGGCCTCATGAGCAGGTGTGAATATGTATATATAGAGATCATGTATTCATTATGGTGGAGAGGTGAATTATGATGTACGAATGTAATTGATTATTTGAAGGGGGTTCTCCTATTATTTAAGGATTTATTGCGTAACATATCTATCTTGGAGTTGTGCTCCACACTCAAATTTTGTACATGGTGTGTACTTATGTTCTATTATGATATTTTAAGCATTAAAGGAATCAAAAGAAAATGTCTCTAAATTGCAAAAGGATAATGAATATATAAGAAAATATATTACAAAGAAAAATGATGAGTTCACCAAGATGAAATCCCTTAATGAATCACTCATTAAGGAGGTTAAGAACTTAAAGCAAGAAAGGAGTAGTAAACCAAAGTGTGAAAATGATGATTCAATGGAATATTTTAAAAAGAAAGATTGGGATTTACATATCCTTAAATCCAAGTACTCGACAAAAGTTGGTTCCTGTTTAAAATCAACATTTCTTGCTCTAAGAAAGTCTTCAAATATGTGACAGTAAGCAATAACATAGACCAAGTACGAAGTAATTTAAAATTTTCTGGTTTTTCTTAGGCCACCGAGTTGAAACGAAATCTCATTTGAGGTGATTCGGGCCCAGTCAATCATGGCGTCTTCATGAACAACATAGTGAAGAATTGTGATGTCCCTTTCCAAGTGATCATCCAAATGGATGGTGTAGTGGCCTAGATGACTCTCATAGGCTATAGGCAACAAATAAAGGGGGGCAAGATGATTATTTGATGTCACTTGGTTAGAAAAGGTTATATTTCAAAAGTGACATTGCACAATTAATTAAAAAGGATGTTTTAAGTGACTTGAGTTTGTAAAGTCACTTTACTTTATTAAAATGGTAAAAGGGTCCAAAAAGGGTCAACGAGAAAATAAAAGGAGAATGAGGGTTCCCTCTCTCAGTATGCATTGTTATTTTTCTATAAATGAATTTGAGAGAGATCTTGTGGAATTGGCTCTTGGGACGAAAAACCCTAGAGAAATATTGGGTTCGATGGTGAGACTATCCACCCTAGCCAGTCGAGGAGAGAATATAACTCATATATTTTCATTGTGCTTTAGTGTGGTCAAGATATCATCTTCGTGATTGTGGTTTCTCACTTGGTGGTTGAGTTCTACGTGTATGTGGCCAACTTTATTAAGTCAGGTTATATCTCTTCATTTGTCTCCAAGTGTCTTAGTATTGGGTCGATTTGTTGGTTGAAAGGTAATTTTCTTTACAGTTGGGAGAATTCCTTATGGTTGGGACAAAATCTCCCTTGTGAGGGCTGAGTTTCATCTTGTGGGGATTGATTTCCTTTTTGGGGTCTCTATTCGCATTGAGGGAAGGCTGAATTTATTTGTTGTGCTAAGTTTATACCTGTTGGGGCCAATTTTATCAATGTTGGGTCGACTTACCTTTGTTGGGTAGATTCTAGTGTTGTTGGGGTCGAGTTATTGTTAAGGAGTGCCAATTTCTCTTCATTGGGCCGAGTTTGTGGTTGCTAGGGTAATTTATTCTTTTCTAGGTGGATTATACCTCTTGTTGGGCCACTTTTGTGGTTGTTGGGGTCGTTTATTCCTTGTTGGGAATATTATATCTCTTGCTGGGATGAGATTGTATCTTTTGGGATCATTTTGTTCCTTTCTTGGGCCATTTTGACTTACAACAGGATTGTGTTGTCTTGTGGAGGTAGATTTTTGTTCATATTTCCAATTGTGGGGCTGATATGGACCACTTTCATTGGCTAATGTTGTAACAGGTCAGATATCTGGATAAAATCAAATCTTTTATGGTCTTTTCATTGTTGTCATTATGATATTTTTGAGTTATCTCCTTTGGTAGTTTATTGTAATAATTTGTATGCAATCTAAAGATTATGTATGGAATTCAAACTTCAACCATTCCATGAAAACTATGTAAAACAAACCAAACATCAAGACCCAAAATTTAACCACAACAAATAGAGGATTTATGTGGGGTTTTAGAGGGTGACTTCAAAGTGTTTAATGAAATTCATCACCAGAAATACACATTAATTTCTACAACAATGAGGAAAATTTGTGATAGCATTAGGCATGATCATTACATTGGTATCAGAGCTTGTGATCCTCCTAGCCTATGAGGGTATACAATCTTGGCTCTGGAAAACAATCAAAACAATGCAAGGAACAATGGAGCTCGTGGTTCAAAGGGGAAACGAACAAGGACTCAAAGACATGAAGAGAAAGATGAGGACTTTACAATTTGTTTGAGGGAATATATGGCGCTTGGTGAGGCATTTCACATAGCCATGTCATTCAAGGATTTTTGCACCATCAAACATCTTGAGTGGTATGAACCCCAAATATCAGTGGACAATAAGGTGAAGGTGCCAAGGAAAAAGGTACTAGTTTTTGAAGATTATGATACTTATAAAAAAGAGAAAAATGTTGACTCTTCATATGTTTCTTCTCCTGCAGATGAGAAAATGGATTCTAATGAGGCCTTAGAACCTGAGATCACAAAGGAGAATTGGGAAAACAAGGAAAAATATAGTGCTGATACTGTTTTATTCCAACATAGTGACAATGTGGTTTGAAATGAGGAGCCAATTGATGAATGCTAGTGGGGAAAATTCCCCTATTACTATACCAGGGTCAAAGAATAGGAAGAGCTATGATATCCCTTAAAAGACAATCTAATTCCTAAACTAGCCCAAACATTCTAAATAGATGAACATAAAGACATAGGAAAGTAGGTTAGAAGTAGTACCTTTAGTCCAACATTTGATGTAGAACACCTCCAGCTTTGTAGCTCCCAGGTTGCAAGTCTCCTCCCAAAGCTGACCTGCAAAAACACTTAGGCAAGAAACGATACAAATATTCTATCTCTACTAATCAATATTAGGGTTAGATATAAACCATTATGCATAAATCAAATGAAAAACATAAAGATATCATTTGGGACAAGAAAAATATTCTTTTATTCAAATGCGAAGATAAAAAATTACAACCTTTGTAGGTCGATGCTCCTACGAACCTAGTCTGGGCTCCTCTTAATGTTGCTCCAAGTGCACTATCCTAATTATTTCTCTAACAATCAACTGATCACTTTAAGGGAAGGGAATGGATTGTATAGGAGAAAAGGCTAGAGAAGGAATGCTGAGGCAAAAACTCAGAAGGGGTTGCAAATACTTGGGCAAGGAGGGAAAATGAATTTGGGAAGAGTTTCACTATTATAATGATTGATGATGGAATGGGGCCCCGATACCTCCTTTTATATGAAAAAATGATAGTTTTTTGGTTTGGGGATGGGCTACAAGAGGTGAATTGGTTGGGAAACCCTCGATAGCCCGTAAACTCCGTTGAATTCCTTGCAACTTTTTATTTTCTGAAACTTTTGGAGTTAAACACACGTTGTTTAGTGTGAAGCTATCATATGTACGCTGGTTTTCTAGCATGTAGAAAGTGTATGTATGCGGGCAATAGTGCATTAGGATGCGTACATACTCCAAAAAATGTTTTTTTTAAATAGATTTCCTCAGCAGTGATTTAGAAAATTATGCAAGTAGAAAGGCCAATGCCATGTATGCATAGGTAGAGAATTTTAGGGATATAAAATATGCTCCCTAATCTATGAGGTCATAAGAGCATATAATGGCCAAAATATATTACTATATATTTACCTGTGGGAATGCAAAAAGTTGAGTGAGCCCGGGACCATACTTCGGGAGGTCGCCATCTACAAAAACATATTAATATCTCTGAGGCAGGAATACCCATGCTCGACATGAACTGATAATGGATTCCAATAAAGTACACTGTATATCAATGTCATATAATATCTATAAAAAGTGTATCCGCGATCAATACACAACGTATCTACATCTCAAAATCATTCGATGGTATTCATATACAATACAATATGCATTCTCAAGAAGCATCAACTTGTGTCTGGAGATGAGGGATTCATAGCTCGAGAAACAACTTAAAGATATTCAATAGCTCAGGTAGGAGTACAATAGGAGTGTAAGACTTACTACTTTGAGGTCTTCGAAAAGCCGTCGGGAAAAGACTGGAGGATCTCGATGATCAGACAAAAAACTTCATTGATTTTGAATCTAGACTTGACTAGACTTACGTGGTGTCCGAATCATAAGAGTCAAGAGACAAACTGTAGAATGGCCGACTCAGGTTGGATAAAACTTCACTTGGAAAAAATCAAGAGAGATGATTAGACTCAGGCAACGTAACATTGACATAAGTCTGTGATGCAGGAGGCACCACAAAATCTCCATATGTTTGGAACAATAACCAAATGGAGGAGGACACAGGTCTATGTAGAGAGAACAACTTCCTAAGGTCATACTGGATCCCAATTATTGGCGAACAAATGTAAGGTTGTGCTTTGTCCAAGGGAGACTATCTTGCTGCTGGAAAAATAATGTATTTCCCATCCCCTCTTTTTGGATTTTTTTTTTTTTTGTCTTTTTCAATTTTTTTTAATGAGATTGAAAAAGAATAAAGACAGATACGTTACAAAGGAGGAACGAGTGTCGTGAGAAAGAAAACTGGTTCCAAGTGCATAGATCATATTGATGCTCAAGGCAAGGAGATATGTGCAGGATAAGGACACTCGTGGAAAATTCCTCCATGGGTCAAGGTGTCAGATCATAGAGTCAAAAAAGTGTTGCAAGACTTGCACATAAGGAATGCTTTAAAGGTTCAGTTGATAGAAACATGGAGCCGACATTAGGCCAAATACACAAAGATGAGACCCATAATGCGATTAAGCACGACACAACAAGACCCCTTCCATATAAGTTTTTACAAGCCCAGAGAAGGTAAGATCGATGGTTTTTTTTGCATTTTGAGAGTTTGAAAAAAACCAAGAAGAAGACTCCAGGGAGTACCTTTTTCACATTTAGTCCAATCAGCTCGAAAAAGGGGTAAACTTGCACTGAAAGGATGTCTTTTCAAAACCATTTTAATGAGTGTGAAAAAGACAAGATCACTCAACTATGTTTTCAATTTTAAGGATTCTGAAAAGATATTAACTATGGACTCACAACCTTTTTCTAGGTTTAGTCTCCTTAGCCCGAAAAGGTATAAAATAAAACTGAGGAGAACTCTCCTAGGGAGATGAATATCTCGAGGTGTACCTTTTTCCACAATAATCTACTGGCTGTAAAAAGGGTTAAAATCATGCCAAGTAGATGTTCTTCTGGACCAATTCAACGAGTGTGAAGGAACAAGGTCACTCGACGATATTTTCATATTTAGGGAGTCTGAAAAGAGCTTAACTATGNTATCTTTTCATATTTAGGGAGTCTGAAAAGAGCTTAAATATGGACTCCGGGGGGGTTCCTTTTTTGAAAGTAATCTCCAGGGCCCGAAAAAGAGATATACCAAAACCAGGGAGAATGTTCCTTTTTAGAAAATTTAGTCCCTCAGGCCCAAAAAAGGGTTAAACTTACATTTGAGAATACTCTTCTAGCGAACTGAAGTTCCTAGAGCATACCTTTATTCGTAAAATTATCCATCTGGACCGAAAAAGGGGTAAACTACCGCCGGACAGATGTGCCTTCAAATTTGAGTTTGGCGAGTGTGAAGGGCAACAAGATCGCTCGACAATATTTTCAATTTTAGAGAGTCTGAAAAGGGCTTAAAGAAGACTCCAGGGGGGCTACTTTTCTCAAGTATTCTAGACGAGATCAAAAATAATAAAAAATATCTCATTGGATGTTTCTTTCAAAATTTAAAGTGAGCTTGAAATACAACAAAGTGTGCTCATTAGGGAGTCCCGAGGGTAAGGCCAAGAATGATGATTAACATGAAGAATGAGGCTTCAATATCTAGTCATGACGAGACTAATAAGGACTCCCAAGACTATAGTCAAAACCGACGACATGGACGCCAAAATGCAACAAAGGATATTCCTAGGGAATCCATGTAGAGGTAGGCTCTACCACCTAATTACGACACTTCTAAAGAAGTAAAGAAGGTTCCGTGTCGCACTTCGGTGGGGTCGATCCTATGGAAAAGTGGAAGAGACAATGAGATGCAGAAAGATGGGAGTGAAAACCTAACTTATATGCAACAGTTGGAAAAAATGACTTTTACCAAGGGATGACGTAAATGTAACCGATCTCAAAAAATTACCAAACCGTAAGGACTATCTCATTAGGATGACCGAAAGATAACTCAAAATAGAAATCAAGAAGCCTCCAAGCTAGGAAAAGTGAAAAAGGGGAACAAATTAGGGCATAAAGGGCCAAAAAATTCTATAAATAGAGGTGGACTACTCATTTTTATCACTGCAACTTGGAAATTAGCAAAAAGTCAAAAAACCCCTTCGTCAAAAGAGATAATTCTGGGAGCTACGGTCGACGAAAAAATCTCCTACTTGGACGAAGTAAGTATAAAATCTTCACTCTTTAATTTTAATTCCGTTAATTGCATTTGATTTTTAGTTTGGGAGGGGCGCACCTTTGAAAAAAGGTCGCGTTTTCATTTACGCGAGCTGTCCAAAGTCAGTCAGCGTATGTACTCGGGCATAGTAATAAACAATCAAAGTACATATACGACTATGTCAACTACAACCCGCATACACCTCCTTTTGATTTGAAAAAAATAAAATACAAGAATCTAATCCCTCTCCATCTTTGTATGTGACAAGATCCATGTGCACTAGAGAGAGAGGGCACATTAGGAGCTAGATGTATTGGTCGAGGAGGACCCTGGGGTGGTTTTTACGCTAAAATAGTGTGGCCTATGTAAATTATTTCAGTTTCCATTCATGAGGGAACAACTAAGGTTGCTCTAGGCCTTGGTAGAGTATTGTAATCCAGATGCAAAGGCATTCATTATAGAGGGTCAATCATTGACCCCAACCATGGAGGACATTTACTTCTTTACTGACCTATATAGGAGAGGGGAACTGGTTAACTTGAGGGCTTTTCCTCCAGGGCCATACAAAATTGAAGACTACATCACGATTTGCTGTGAGGCTAGTACCGAGAAAGTAGGTTCTCAGGTGCCAATTCACAAGATTACCAGCCTCTCCTTGCGAGTGATTTTACTCATGATTGGGTGGATTACTGGATTTGCAACAGTCCATCAAGCCTCCCGTGCACATATGCATTGTGCAATTCAATGTTTAGAGGTGACTATTTTTTACTAGAGTACTACCATGCTAGTATGCATGAAGAGACAACTCACAAAGTGTAGTAGGCGTACCAACAAGAACTTTGGGTTTGGTACCATTTTGTGTTCCTTCTTCTTCGAGAGGGTGCCTAGTCTTAGTCTTAGAGAGACAATATGGGGGCATATTGCCTCCTTCCCAATAGTGTGCAGGTGGGCGATATTACTACCTAGACAAGGTGCAGGAAGGACCTAAGAGGCCTTTGATGATAAATTATTCGACTAATGGTCACGTCAGATCCCAGTGATAGAGGACTATCCCTATACAAGGATAAGCTTCCTTAGAGATCCATACATGCTCGTGCCCCCTAGTGAGGAGTGTGGAAAAATAGGTAACATATATTTTTTGAAGTTATTAAATTTTTAATTTTCATATATATCCTTTTTATGTGTGCGTTAGAGTACTAACTTATGAATTTGTTATGTACATAAGTGGGACCTATTCAACTGGTAGAATTTTCTAGGACTAGGTGTCATCCTCGACCAAAGGTAGGACCAACAACAATAGGAGGAACGATAGCTATGGGAGGACCCCCAACCAGAGAGGCTGATAGAGTCCTACGACGAGTGGAGAGGAACCTCACTGCTCTCACTCATACAGTTCCTATGGTTGAGATTGAGGAAATACCCCCAACGATGCAACCACATGTAGTAGGGGTGCCTCGAACCAGGGTCCACTTATTCTGGCATCTTGCAAACACCGTCATCCACTATAGTAGGGTCAATAGGCCTAGAAATTAGATAGCATCAGACTATTTACATGTCGAGGGCACTTTTTGTACTATCTATTTTGAGGGCTTAAGCCCAACGATGTGTATGGATAAATTATGTGGCTTTCATGCCCACTTTTGTACTCATGACACCATTTTGGACACACACACACACACACACACACACACACACATCTTTCTTATTTCATGGATAAGATTTTTTTACAAATGTATTTACATGTGTATGTGTGTGATTTTATTTTACATGTGAGCAACATGCCAATCTAAAACTTGATTAGCCAGAGTATCAGTTAAATGATTAAATCTCCTAGGAACATGAATATAAGTAATCTAATCAAAAGATCATTCTAAGAGATGTACCCTAAGGAACCATCGGTGAGGAGTGGGATCATAAACGCGGTAAACCCCATTTAACTGGGACACAACCAGTTGAGCATCTAAGTAAACCCGGAGGCGAGAAATGCCATGTGAAAAAGCATCACATAGAGATTATATCACTACACTGTGATCGACACCATTATTGGTTGCGTTGCCTAGAAAAACACCTCTGGAAGATAGCAACTGGCCTCCATGTGTGAAAATCACCCAAGCTGCAGAAGCAAGCCTCTGAGTGTGTCGGCTAGCACCTTCCATGAACCCAAAGTAAACCTTTGATTCACTTGACATCTGCCACAGTGAAAAAGAAGACATAAATAACTACACGTCCACAAAATGAAAAAAAGACAAAAATGTATAAAAGGCTATACATATATACAAGAATCCACCCAGGTGACCGACCTAAGAGTAGTACTTCTTAAGGTAGAGCCCATTTCTAGGCTCCACTAAGACATTTCCCTCAAAATCAACCAGACGGTAAGCACCATTCTATAAGACCTCTTTCACAATGAAAGGCACGAACATGGGTTTGAACTTGCCCGCCCCTAGGGGATCTTTGTCTTGTTCATAAACGAGGAAAAGATCGCCTTTGAAGAAAATCTGAGGGCGAATAGACCAATCATATTGAAACTTGACTCGTTTCTTATGAGCCTAGTTAGCCAAGGCTGGATCACGACGCTGCTCATCGAGATGCTCAATATATAGAAGGCGTTCCTCAAGTGGTGTAGTGTCGGGCAATAGTTCCACTACCAAATTTAAAGAAGGGATCTGAAACTTGATGGGTAAGACTGCTTCTAGTCCGTAAATGAGCTAAAAATGTAAAAAATCGGTGGCAGTCTTTACAGAAGTTTGGTAGGCCCATACCATCGAATATAACATCAAATGTCAATTTGACTTGACCGATTTGATCATTCGTTGAAGAATAGTCTTGAGAGACTTATTCACAACTTCAACCTGACCATTCACTTGTGGGTGATAGGGTGAAGAATGTTCCTGTTTAACCCAAGCTTTTATGTTAATTATATCATCATTTTATTCTCGAAGTGACTGCCATGGTCAGTGACAATCTCCTTTGGGACACCGAATCTTGCTACTATTTGATTGAAAATGAAAAGGGAAGTGGTTTTTCCATCATTGTTAAACATCAACATAGCTTTGACTGACCTAGTGAAGTAGTCTATGACTATGATGATGTAACTATTCCCCCTGGAAAAAGCCGGGTGATATGTAGTGAAATCAATCCCCCACTTGGTGAAAGGACTGACAACAATGACTAGAAACATAGGAGCAGGGTGTGCCCACATCTTTTGATAGAAGATCTGGCATGAGTGACACTTCTTGACCGCCTCAACACAATCCTTGATTAACGAGGGACATAAGTATCTTGCATGTAGAATCTTTTGGGCTGTTGCCAACCTAGACAGGTGACCGCCACATGCTCCAGTGTTACAGTCATTCAAAATGAGCTTTGCTTCTTCATGGTTAAGACATCATCGAAGAATGAAATCTACGTCCTGACAATACAAAGTGTCATTGAGAACGATATAGTTTCACGTTCGGTGTCTAATTCGTCGACGCTCATTACGAGAAGCAGAAGCAGGGCACTTCAAAGTATGAAGATACACAAGTATATCTCCATACCAGGGGTACAAATATGTAATTAGAAAAAGATATCCATTGATAGGTAACTCTTCGGGCATAATATCACCAGACTCGACCGGTAGTTCCAAAATTAGTTCGGCGAAGACCAACGACTTTTTAGATTTCGCAGAGACAAAGTCCAAGTCAAACTCTTGTAGGATAACTATCCATCTATTGAAATTTTTGCCAATGAACCATCGTGTTAACACATATTGGAAAGGGTTGACGATGAAAATGACGGTGGTCTTGTGAAGTAATATATAGTGACGGAACCGTTGGACAACGTTGACAACTGCCAAAGAAAGGTTCTCAACATGAGATTAGTTGAGTTCCGATCCAACTATGCCTTGGCTAAGATAATATATAACGTTCTCTTTGAGTGTGTCATCCTCCTGGACCAAGACCATGTCGATGGTCAACCCTGCAGTAACCAAAGACAACAATAAATCTCTGTTATAATCAGGAGGCCGGAGTAGAGGGGCAGATGTCAGGGCACATTTCAATGCTTCAAAAGAGTGTTGAGCTGCTTCATCCCAAAAGAATGGGAGCCATTTTTTTAGAAGACACATGAACCCTTTAGTGATCTTGGCATAATTATCGACAAAATGCCGAAGAAAATTTGCTTTCCTATGTAAGATCTGAAGCTGGGGTATTATGCACGAGGGAGGAAATTAAACTATCGCCTCAACCTTAAGAGAGTCGACCATGATCCATTTTTTCGACATGATGAAACCTAATAAACGACCCAATGTCATGCAAAAATTGCACTTGTTTGGATTCAAGCGAATCTTATAGTAGCGACACCATCAAAGATCAGTCGTAAATGGGTGGGATGATCAGATCTCTTGCGAGAACATGATGCTAGATCATCCAAGTATGTCTCGACTATATGTTTGAGGTCATGAAAAGTGAACGATATGGCCCATTGAAAGGTAGCTCCAACATTTTTCAGGCCAAAAGTCATCTTTCGATACGCGAAGGTACCCCAAGGAAAAATAAAAGATGTTTTATGTTGGTCCTTGGGTTTGATTTGAATTTGATTATATCCCGAAAAACTGTCCATGAAATAAAATACTTCACAACCCGCACACTCATCGACTATCTGATCAATAAACGAGGTTGGGAAATTGTCTTTTGGGCAAGCTTTGTTCAAATTGCAGAAAACCATACAAATGTGAGTCATGCCCTATTTCTTGTTGATAGGAACTGTGTTTGATACCCATTCCATCAATTGTATGGGGTATATGAAACCATCTTTGATTAGTTTCTCTAATTCATCCTTAATCGCCACTGCTTTTCAAGGATTGAATAAACGAACCTTCTGTTGGACCGGTTTGACATCAGGATAAGTCGTAATTTCATGTTCGAAAATTCATGGGTCAATGCTTGACATCTCCTCATAAGACCAGGAAAACATGTCGCAAAACTCCTTGAATAACTTGATGTAAATTTGAAACTCTTCGAGGGAGAAATCCGCTCTGATGAAGACATTCTCCACGACGCCAGGGGTTTTGGAGATATCGATAGGAATCGTTGCAACAATACTTGCCAAGTTTCCCTCAACATATACTTCGTGCATAGCCAAAGGGTTAATAGGACAAGGGATATATCCATTCATGGTCAAAACAAACTCTCCTGCCTCTATTCTCCTAACCTCGGGAAGAAAATAAGATCTATGATGTAGAGCATCCCAAGGTTTGTCAGGACCATTCATTGCCTCCAGAATCACCTCATCAGAGGGAAAGACTACGTCTAAAGGGTCTTGAGTGGCGAGAGAGTCCTAAGCCCAAATAGGATTGAAAAATTGATCTAGCTTCTATGGGGGAGCTGTATCGGGGTTGGCCAATGCTTGCTGGACAACTTTGTATGCAACCTCAGCCGTGGATAAGGGCATGGCCATTCCAAGATGCCCTATCCCTTCCATCAAAGCCTATGGAGAAGGTAAAGCCCACAGGTTGTGAAATTAGCTCATTTTAAAAGAGGACACTTGAAAAATTGCAGCCCTCAGATGGTCGGGAACAACCGATATAAACCTTACATCATTGGAAGGCAGTGGATATTCAAAAGTTCCCATCAATGACAGAACAAATCTGGCACCTAAGTTGACAGTGCTAGGTTGTAGGTTATCAATCATCGGGACTGTGGAAGCCCCCGATGAAGGGTCAAGATGAGAGAAGGAAAACTGGTCGATGGTTATAATTCGGCCCTCATGCGGAAAGCATAAGCCCCGAAAAATAGTGGTTATAACCGCATGCATTTTGTAAGTCCAACTCCGTCCTAATGGAAGATTGTAGTCAAGAGGCACATCGAATACCTCAACCTAGAAACACAGATTTTTACCCCTTAATTGCACGGGGAAGGAAGGAATTAGACCATGTGGTTTGAATGATCGATCGTCAAAATCCATAAGAAACGTAGGCGACGAAGACAAATTAAGTTGGCCAATTTCCTTCCAACATGCCAATGAAATTATGCAATTTGAGGCACCCTCATCAACCACTGTATGTAAAATGTTCCATGTCAATGATTTCATGATGTATTCCACTAATATCTCAAAGGAGACATGGTGAGGAAGACGAGGTTTAAGGTCGGTTGGATAAAAAATGATCATTCCTAAGATACTAGTTTCTATCGCTCCCAAGGCGGACAACATAGCTTTTCTCTGTGAGGGTAAACTCTAGAGAACTTCCAGAGAAGACATTGCACAAGGGTTTTGTGCCAGATCCTCCACGAAGGAGTAGTTCTGAGAGACCCTCACATTTGGGTTATGGGAAGACTTCTTAAACACACCTTTAGGGATGCGAGTCATTGTCTCGCCTAATGTCTTCTCAATTTGAAGAGGAGTCAATGGGTTGGAGGCATTCTTTCCCTTCTTGACATATTTCAGTGTTCTGTAGTCATGATTACTGGTTGATAAATGAGCATCGATGTTCATCATTTAAATTTTTTCGACCAGGATGTTAAGAGTAGGTGCGGGGGGTCCCTGAATGCCCCTAGTCACGCTCGTGGATGTAGAAGATTGAACCATATTTTACCCTTGTGGAAAAGGGTTAGTCAACACAACAAGATGTTGTTGTGCTAGTAACTTCTGGTATTATGTAAGCTGAGGACACATGTGAGTTAAGTGTTCATCCGTGCAAAGCTTACACAGATACTTCACCTTCCTCTTCTCAGTTTTTCCCTCACCATCATTGTTAGCAACCTTTTTATCCCCTTTACCTTTATTTTTTCTCTGTTTCTTCTTTCCCTCGGTCTTCTGGATGGCCTTGGGAGTTGTCAATTGCACACTATGTACATTCGACGTCTAGGTAGCGAGGTCAGTCGAACTAGGAGTCTGGTTGGCCACTGTTTGTTGAATCGATAATCGCTGTAACTGATTCGAAAATAGACCTGTGGACTTTATTTGTGTTGAGCCTACTATACCATCAACGTGGGGCCCAGACTTTTGTTTGGCCTTATCGAGAGTAGACCATGGCGCATCGGGTAAGATCTCATAAAGCATGCCAGACTGAGAGTAAATCAGTTATAGTTGTTGGGATCTCATAATAGCCTCTTCCTCATAAAACACCCCAGACATTGCTATGTCTTTGGACACACAAGGAACCAAATACTTCAAGAACCACTCAAGCAAGAACGCAGGAAGGACCTTGACCTTAATCAATCTCTTTCTTCACCGCCACTCTTGTATATGATCTGAGATATGTACAACCTTATTCTACTCGAATTTGGCCAACAACTCGATGTCGACATCATATCTCATTGGAAACTGGAAATGGTTCAGAAAAACCATAACCAGGTTGTTAAAGTAAGAGTACTTTGAGCTGTTGAGATCGATATACCACTTCGCTGCACCCCCTATAATAGTGTGTTGAAAAATGTGCAATTGAACGGAGTGAAAGGTAGTAACATGATCACCTAGATCTTTTCCAGGATTTCCCTCAAGTTTCAGAATGTCAGAAGGCAACTTAGTTGGCATGGGGGGACAATGAAAACCATGAAAATCAGGTCATTTAATAATATCGAAAATTCTGGCAAATGCAGGGCTTCCAGAAAGGGTAGTTTTGGTTGCAAAGTATTTACATGAAAATAGGGACTTAGATTTTGACTGGCACCATGTTTCCAGGAAAATTTGTACTATTGGCCAGGGTTTTGGTAGAAACCATGGCCTTGACAAGTAAAAGGAAATTGTGTTTGTTGTTGCATCTTCGAATGACTTTTGAAGTTAGACGACATAGCTTCAACATGGATTGCCCCATGTGCAACGTTCCAAGGGCCTTGGTTGGGGATCACCCCAGCCAATCCTCCTGTCATAGGTAATAAACCTTTCCCAGGATTCCATTGAGTATGGAAGGGTGTTATAACCCTAAATTGCACCATACATGCACACCTGGAATCATGCCCTCTTACTTGCTTTTTTTTCCAAGCCATCATTGAGGATCTCTTCTTAAAAACCTTATTTTTGAAGATGCACGCACCCTGCACCACTGCTGCTCATGTACACATGCTTTATGCACCACTACAACTCCCATACGTACGCTAGATGCACCATTACAGTCCACGTATACCCACAAATGTTGCAAAAATTAAAAAGTTGCAAGGAATTTGTTGAGATTACGGGCTATTGGGTAGTTTCCCAATTGTTCCATTGCCTATAGCCCATCACCCAACTGAATAACCATCCTTTTTTCATATAAAAGGAGGTGTTGGGGTCTCATTCCTAATCCAAGCATAAGAATAATGAAACTCTACCCGTTTCACATCCCCTCCTTGCCCCAAGAATTTGCAGCAACATGGTGAGATTTCCATCAGAATTTCCCTTTTTGTCCTTTTCCCTCAATCATAAGCCTATTCCATTTCCTTATAAGAATTGTGAGAGGAGAAAGATACGTGGAAGTGCAGTTGGAGCTTGGTGAAGAGGAGCTTGAACTAGGTTCGAGGAGCAGTCGATGATCTCATTGTAAGTAAAATTTGTGATATCAATAAAATGAATACTTTTTCTGTCCCGAAATATGATGTGTTCAATCTTTATGTTTGATTTATGTTTTATACTGACATCTAACCCATAATTCATATATGAGATGCATGTTCGTATTTCCTTGTTTGTATTTTTGTGAATGTAGGTCACCCTTGGGAGGAGGCTTGCAGTCAGAGGAGTGATCGAATGCGAAAGGATTGACATTAGATACAGAATTAAATATAGAGTTACCGAATCTTTTTACTTTGTAGTTCTTGTATGAATGTGGGGTGTATTCGAGGTTCTCTAAGAGTAGGAGACTTTTAGATGGTTAGATCTTCCTACATGTTGAACCCTAATGTAGTCCATAGGGGGTTTTCCCGCTATAGCAGAACTGGCGACCATACTAGGGAAACCTCTAGGATTTTAGGGGATATTTTTCAGTGTTTTAATTGGTTTGATTACCTTTTTGAGTTTTCTGTAAGTTTCTGAGTCTTTAAGGGATTCTGGTATGCCATACCAGTACTCTCTGCCCTGTCAGCCTAACTGTTAGTTTTTGTTTTGAGAAGTTACAGAGGTGTACACGGCTTGTAGTGGGTCTTCACGCGTACATATGCACCCTAGCTTTAGACAACTCGCGTACATACGCAGGCTGCTTAAGTGTCAGTAGCGTGCCTGTGTCAAGAAATATTTTCTTCAAGAAGAGGTAATTAACCTCTTCCCTGATTGAAGTCATACTTCTCAGGGGTTTCTTGTTTGAGTTCTAGTCTCTGTTGTTACAGTATTTAGCTTGGGTTTGACATCAGTTTGCTTATCTTTTAATGATTTCTTGTGTTTTCTTTGAAAGGGTTTTAGACGAGTCTATGAGTATTTTCTGATCAGCCTGTTTGGTATCATTAATGACTCCCTGTGATTCGTAGTGGGATAGAAGTCAGTTCTTGGTCTTGTCTTCACTCTTTCCCTTTTTCTTGATTTAAAGAAAAAGAAAAAAAAAAATTTCAAGTTTCTTGTTTGAAGCATTTTAAAATAAAAAAAAAGATTTCATTTCTTAGTTTGGTTAAGTAGTTAGGTTTGATTATATTGCTTGTTAGGAAAAAAGAGTTCTTTTCTTAAGTTCTTTACTGAATTCTTAGAACATTAAATAGCTTGTAGTCGAGTGAAATTTTGTTTCTTTTTTTTCCTTTAAAAGATCTTAGAAAAAGTAGTTACGAAAAGATGGTTAAAGAGTTAAAATTGCAAATCTTTATTTGTCAAAAATAAGTAGTTTTGCTTTTAGTTTCATTTAATGCTCTTCTCTTTTGTCTCTTAAAACACACCACTAGTTTAATTACCGCTTCCTTGACTTAAAATAAGCCACTTAAAATTAACGCTAAAATTAAAATTTACTAGACTTTATGTTTGTAGGGTCTGTTGACCGCCTATTCAGCTAGGGGTCAACTCATGTGCCATGAAATTTGCATCATCAGATGCACATATGTTCCAGACAATATTGGTTCTACTTGGGCATTTGATGCCCCAGCACAAATTTTGTAAACAAAATTTCCGCACCACTGCGTGGGTTAATAATGTAATGAGTCAGCATGAGTCATAGTTAGGTCAGGTACCTTGGGATGTTTTCATTAAGGGAGTTCCTTTCACCGAGGGTTTTTTATCCTCAGGTTGTTAGCCGGGCTCCCAGGCCTGGTTGACTTCCCTTGAGTTTTTCCCTCCGCACATGCAATAATTTCCTCCGAAGTGGTGAACGACGTCTTAATGGTCTCGTCCTTTGGTAACCTTTGTTTAGGATTGATGTAAATGACCATGCTAGACAGTGTAGAGAGTTTAGCGGGATTTCGTCGAGTCTAGATAGGTTTTTTTTAATTAATTAAGTCTTTAATGATTTAATTAATTAATTATTTTTTGAGCAAACATTGTAAAAACTCGATCTTGGGATTTTTGATAGGGGTATTTATGCTCAAAAGAAATGGAATAGCACCCCCTACACCCATAGACCAAGTTTCAACTCAGTCAGACAAGTTTTACTATGCCTTAGTCCGCTCAGAGTCAGAGTCAGTCAAAAACAACAATTTTAATTGCTAAGGTGACATTAGTCAAATGTCAAAATTTTTGTAATTATGAGTTAGTGAGTTAGTGGTAAGGTGGCAAGGAGAAAGTTAGACCCCCCTAACCTACCCAAACCCATCCTAACCATTTAGAACCTTAATCTACCCATTTAACTTACTTTATCACCCTTTTAAACCATGCCCTAAGGGGAAAAACGACCCCCCTTTACCCAAAACCTTAGTTAATTGACTTAAACCTTAGTAATTCCACCTAAAACTTTGTGTGGGCCCCTCATAAGTGAGGTGCGCCCCTTCTAGACCTCCACCTCACCATAGAGTGGACCCCACGCTCCAACTCAACACTTGTGTGGCGCCCCTCTTCTAAGCTCACGCCCCCCTTCTTCCACCTCACGCCCCATCTCTCCTCCAAGCCACACGTTTGGGGTTTGACTTGTCTTGTGGGCCTGTTATCCCCGATACCTAGGGATAACTAGGAGATCATGTCTCGAGGCCCACATGGTCCTAGACATGGAGTACCGAGAGCAGGAGCGACCTGAGGATGGTCTTGGAGGACCCATCTTCTTCTCCTCAGCCAGCTTTGTCCTGTCAGCAGTACCAACCTCCATCACTACCGTCCTGGGATTGCATCAGAGAGGGCTCTTGCTCCATGAGGTAATTGGTCTGAGGTATCATGGTATGTGTCACATTTGATCATTATAACCCTCTTATATATGCATTGGATCTCTTTCATTTCAGATAACTGCTTGGATTTTACACTAATCTACTTGACCACTGTTGGGGTAATTGACTGGGTAGCTTAGCAAGCTGGTATTCATGGGTTTTGGGAAGCCACCAAAGGGGGTTTGAAGAACCATCGTCCGCTCCCCTCATATTCTCACTTTTTCATCTTAAAACCCGCTCATCCATCCCATTCCCCTAGTCTGGCCATTAGGATGACTGCCGGGTACATCTTGTCTTGTGGGAAGAAGGGGCTAAAGGCCCAGGAGGTAAAAGCAGCTGGTAAAAGATAAAATCCATAGGAAAATTAAAACCTAGAGATGCTTCGCCCAAGGGATCCCCGAGAAGGCAATAAAAGGCCTCTCATAAGAAACT
>SNQJ01S0080578.1:61263-78514 GCA_010110895.2 Picea sitchensis | reverse complement strand
AATAATAATTTTAATGGAGAAATTAGAAGTGGACCCAACCCTAAAATAAGGAAAGTGGGGCCAAGTGACCTAGAAGATGTTTTTAAGGAAGCTACTTGGAGAGTATAAATAAGAGGAAAGGCTCTCTCATTTGAATAACACTTCAGAATATTGAATATCTATATGTGTCTGAGGTATAAAATTGATATCTAAGCCAAAATTCTGAGGAAAGTGAAGAAAAGAAGGCCGAAATGCAAGAAATGATAAATTCTTTTGATGGTGTTTTCTAAGGTATGTTATTTTCAGGTCATCTCACCATTTTCGCTATAACTTTTTTTCTATAATGATTCAGATCCTGAAATTGTTATGAAAGTGATAAAACATATCCAAGTATCTGTGGTTAAAAATTTAGCTTGTGGTCATTGTATTTTTGGATTTACACTCTGTGGAAAATAGGGTTTAAAACCAGTCCTGAAACTAGTCAAAATCAGGTGTTTCTGGTAAATACGTCATAACTTCTTCATAACATATCCAAATTAGGTGAGACAAATTTGTTTGGTTAGGGTACAGTCTGTAGTATCCTGTGTAATATTTTTATATCATTTCATCAAATATTTTGTGCGGGGAATTCTCTACAAGGTCGCTCTCTAGAATAAGCCAGAATTCAGCAAGGTATGTCATTTTTCCAATAACTTATTTTCTGAGAGGTTCCAAGTAGTGCCAATTGGAGGAATTGCATAAAACACACTGAATAAAATTGTGTATCAGTTTCATATCTTTATACATTACAGGTTCAAAGTTATGATTACTTCAAGTTAGGGTTGTTGACTAATCCAAAACTAGTCATGTGAAACTAAAGAAAAGTTTGATGAAAATGCTAGTCTCTTGTTTTTAAAGTTAAGGAAGGTTTGTAGGCATATACAACAGGTATATTATAGAGCTACAAATAATATTTGGATGATGAAATTGATGAGGGCTTTTGGTTGAGGTACATGTTGAGTATATGGTTGAGACAAGTAGTTGATGAGTTGGCGCACATACATGAGGTTTATAGTTGATGATATTGGTACATATTGATGAGTCATAGTTTATGAGTAGTTGAAACATGATTGGTACATACTTGGCACATGGTTGGATGCACTTGTTTATGGTACAGGTTGATTACAGGTTGGTGCATGGTAGATGCACTTGTTTATGGTACAGGTTGATTACAAGTTGGTGCATGGTTGATGCACTTGTTTATGGTACATGTTGATTACAGGTTGGTGCATGGTTGATGCACCTTTTTGTGGTACAGGTTGATTACAGGTTGAGGTATAGGTTGATGCATGGTTGATGCATGGTTCAGATTTATTGGTACAGGTTTACAGTGGTATATCTCATAGTGATAGTGTGACAGTGGTTCCATCATTCTACTTCTACTTCAGGGTGGCAGGATGGGGCAAGGACAGGTGGTTGTAGCCACCTTCTAATTGTAGCTGGAGAACATTGGGGGTTGTAGCCTCATTCTGGTTGTATCCATAGATTTGGGAAGTTGGAGCTTCCCTCAGGTTGTAGCCTAAGAAACTAGGGGGTTGGAGCCTCCTTCCAGTTGCAGCTGGAAAACAAAGGAAGTTGGTGCTTCCAATGAATGTAATTCTTCAAGACATATAAGAAAAATCATTCTATGGTTTTCTCCCGATTTGGGTTTCCACGTAAAACACTAGTGTATTGTGTATGTGTGTGATTGTTTATTTATCACTGCTCATTATTGGATAATAATTCTACATTATAACATTTGAAGAAAAATGATTATAATTACGTTATTACTGATTCACCCCCCTCTCAGTAATCCAACACCTTTGAGAGTGTTGCAAAATCATTTGTGATAGTTGGTATACATTCCTAAAAATGTCTTTGAATCCTTAGTTCTGACAATTTTTTCTCCTCTTTGAGCTATATGATAAGATCTTGAGCCTCCCTTCACTGTTTATTTAGCCACTTTACTGTTTTTTCTCCTTCTACAGGTGAAGTGTGAGGTTTTTTAATTGTTGCAAGCTAGCCATGTACATCTAAACTCTTCTTCCTAGTTGAGGATCTTGTCATAGGATTTGTAGGTTTTGTCCAAACTGTAGTCTTAGAGCTTTGCATGAATTCAGGAACCTCCTCATCTAGTTTCATTTTCAATTCTCTGCTCTCTTGGTAAAAATGGGCTATGGCATGTTGAGCCTCTTTGAGTTGTTTTTGCATATCTCTAATCTATGTGTCTCTTTCTCCTGATTTCACTTGGTCTTCATCCATCCCCTGAACTACATTTTCAACAAAATTTGTCTGCAATGTAGGTGTAATAAACCTTCTAGAAGCTAACCTTATGGTTTGTTTGTTGGGTTAATGTATCTTTTTTTCCTCATTAGTGAACTGTAGCCTCCTACCCTTATTCACAATTGGTTGACTTGGTGAAGGTACCTCAACCTCCTTTCCTTTTCCTTTTCCCTTTTCTTCAATACTTCTTCCTTTTCCACCTGAGTTGTTACAGGCCAATCTTTCTGCGGATAAGGGGGTATCTCCTTTTGGGTCTAGGGGGATATTTTCTGAGGATTAAAAGGAGTCCCAATCCATGTTCATCTTTCTAAGTTCTTCAAACACTAGCATTTTGACAAAGGAAAAATGAAACAAATTATCTTGAGTTGGTCAGGCCTAGCCTGGACTTTATCTACCATTTTACCTAAACTCCTATATAGTTAAAAAGGTAAGTTCAATGTACTTTTTTATGTGAAATGCATGAGGAGTCTTACATGATACTAGTAAACCCTGTCAAACTTACCCTCACAAGTGAAATATCTTTGAATTACCCTTAACAACTTCTCATAAGGCTCCAACACATACTCTCTAGGGATAGTGGCACCAAACTTCTGCTTTATGTACTTGGTATTGAGGAAATCAGTGTAAAACACAAGATCAAGAGGCATATCTTTAAACCCATTTTCTGCTTGGATTGGAATATCCATGTTTCAGCAGTTATTGTCTCCTATGACACTGGGAAAATGACCTCAACAATTTTTTTTTGAACACCATTAAAATTCAGAGAAAAATCCTTTGTCAACTACAGGTTATACCCTTGAATTTTCTCACAAAACCACATGCACCTAGCCTGCTCAAAGGAAACTCTAAATGCAAGGTCTAAATTCACCAAACTCAGACTTTGTGGCTCATACCTCAATACACTTCCTCCCCTGTACTTATTTTTCTCCTGATTTTTCATAGCTTGTGGATTGCAAGATAAAATTGAGACTGATAAAGGAAGAGGGGTCCAAAAACTCATATAGACACTTTACACAGCAAAACAACAGGGTTAGTATTTGCTTAATTTAGCATTAGGATCTTCCACTATATGAAAGGCAGGTTTTAGCATGGATTAAACATTTGAATCGGGCCCACTGGTATTTACACAAAAAACTAAAGGAACGGGGGATGCGTAGCGAGAGCACATGTAATAGAGTTTTCATAGCGAAAGACTCTGCACAAAGCTTGTGTAGCGAGAGACCCTGTACATAATTTGTGTAAAAGAGGTTTTCTTTGAATCATTCTCGAAAAGAAGTGGTTGATCACAAGTTGAGGATGCATGCAAACAAACAAAAGGTGGAAAATATACATGCATGAGTTGAGGAAGAGATTTGAAAGGGAAAAGTACCCATTTTGGATGATAATACTTTTCAAATTGTTCCAAGTAACTTGCACAGTGTGTTTGGACAGCGCGCACATGTTTTCTGCACTTGAGGTACAACTAACACGAAACGTGATCATAACCTCCTTGTTGACTTCGTCATGTGTAATTATGATCATTGATACATTTTGAATTGATTTTCCCTCCTAGACTTACAACTCAACTTTGACATACCATTTCCCACCTTTGGAAATTATTTCAAACTAAAAATCCAAAGACCTTTGTTAACCTTTTCATGTGATAGACTCCTATACACCTTTAATAACTCTTTTCTTTTATGATGTGTAATGATGTGTCATGAAATTCACAAAAACCATTCGAATTAGAATTACAATTTGATTCCTTTTGACATACCTTTTATTTTTTATTTGATCAATGACCCAAGGACCTTGAATCATCTTATGAGACAAAACAAACACACACACACACACACACACACACACACTACTACTCAATTAGGAATGCATTGGTATTCTCAATACCAAGGCATGACTTTGCAAACTCTGAACAAACCTCTAACTCTACCCTAAAAATAATGATGCTAACATTTGGATCCAATGGAGATGCTATCCTCCCTATGAGGTAGAAAAGAACTCATAGATCATGTGCCTGATCCATTGGGTTTCTCCCAACTTTTCTGATACCTTCAACCTACAAGCTATGACCTGATTTTCCATTAAATAACTCTTCAACTGAAACTACAAATCAAACTGGAACTTGAAGTTATTTCACCCTGCTAACTATAAACTGAATGTTGAAACTAAATTAAAAACTAGTGAAGAATGCTCAAATGTGAGCTTATTGGCACACAATCCTACTCTAATCTACTGAAGACAACTGCTGAATCAAATAAAACTGAAATGCCAATGCAACCAGTCAAGTATTTTCTCAACTAACATGACTGCCTTACTATGCTTCAACAAGATCAGAATTGGAACATGTAACAACAAAGGAAATTCATGCTGTAATTTGTCTCCACGGGGAAAAAATGGCTGAAAAATTAAGCTGAAACACTCCTCCATATAGTCCACTACAGGATCTTTGAAATCAAAGGACAAAGACAATAATGCATCTTTTTGGTTCTCTTGAAATGAAGCTTCGAAAGAAAGATCCTGAAATTGAATAGTTAGGGGTATTTCTTGATCTTTTAAAACCTCAAGCTCTTTCTCAATGTCCTTGACAAATTCATCCAAAAACTGGATTTTATCTTCTAAACTGCATTTACATGTCTTTAAATAAGAAGAAAAAAATGAAGAAAAAATTTCTTCCACTTCTTGATCAGTGTGTGTATCATTCCATTCTCTAAAATATTGAATGGAAAGTGAATATGCTACAAACTCTTCTTTTTCCATCCATGTTTCAAAGAAAACAACCCAACAAACTAAAAAATATCTTATGGATTTGGTGGGTAAAACTTCAACCCAACTTCTACGTTTTCCTCAGAACGAATCATAAAACAGCCTAAGGAATACATATTCATTCTTGACTCTAAGAAGCTCAGTAAATTCACGAAAATTTGATATATGCTTCAAATTCAAAATTAAATCCTCGCCATCAAATTTTGGAACATTTCTTAAACAATATCCATCCTTGAGTAAAGGAGTTGGAAAACCATAAATCTATGAAAAGTCCAAACATGCATACCTTGAAACAATTGTAGCAGCATCTCAGTTCTTCATCAAATTTATTGGAGTCACTAGTACCTTCTTCAAGATTTAAAACCTTCAGACAGTGGAGTCATCATTGATACTTTGACATTTAGATACAATTGATAATGGAGTCTCCAAGTGGATGATTTACAACCTCTTTGTGTTTGATCATTGTCCACCATCAACAA
Source organism: Picea sitchensis (assembly GCA_010110895.2). Lineage (NCBI taxonomy): Eukaryota > Viridiplantae > Streptophyta > Pinopsida > Pinales > Pinaceae > Picea > Picea sitchensis. Next base: position 72,995 of record SNQJ01S0080578.1, on the reverse strand, counting down.
TCAGATCTAAACTTTGTCGTTCTTTCCCAGGGAAAAATTCACTTTTGTTCCCCGACAACGTTGCCAAAATGTTAGCACTAAGTAAATTTCCTAGGCTGAGGGGACAACTTACAAAGGTAACCACAAAACCAATTCAGAACTGAAAACTAGCCCTTTCAGTTCAGAGAAGGATCTCTCTTGTCACTTAGTCTCTTGAAAGATGGATATTATTTAAAGTTTTAATGGGTAGGTTTTGATTTGATGAAATACTTATGGGTTTTTCTAACAAGAAGGAAAGGAACATGTTGAGAAATGGAGTCAACTCTGAAAACAATTGAAACAATGTTTCATAGGTAGAGTTTTCAAGGAAGCAAATGCAAAGTAGGTGATGAACTTGCAGTCTTTTAATTTGTTGTGATAAGATGGAAGAAAGAGGAAATGATATGACATCAATCAGAGCACCATAAGAGATGAATTTTGATGAGTTAATAAAGAAAAACAGAATTCAAAATTGCATATATATAAAGCACCATTTAGATGAATTTCACACCCATTAACATCCAATTTTAAACATATGAAAGGTTGCAGATGAAGAGATAAAAAACTAGAAAAACATGCATGAAAGGAAGAACATACTTCAAGTCATTACCACATGAATCTTTGGTATCAAAAAATTTGGACATCTCCACTTGTATTCATTAAAATTCAGAAATTATTACAATGATCAGTACAATTCATCCCTTTATACTTCTGCCAACCTGCCCACCTTTTTTACATCAAATCGATCAAATATATATAGGTCTATTTCCACACTCAGAAACTAAGAGTCAAACTAATTCTATCTATAATAATGGATCTGGTTACATCAAAGGAGAACAACTCCTAAACAACTTACTAAAAATAGTAAATTCGATTTGACCATCTTTAATGTAAAACAAAAAATCTTTTACAAAATAGATTTTCAGTATAATTCGAGTTTGATGTTGTGGTGAGTCATCAACTACATATGGAGACCAATTTGAGAGCATCATGTGTGATTTTGGGTACATCTTCCACCTTTGCGTAGCAAACTGAATCTAATTCTAAGTAGATGCAACCTATAGCATTTGCGTAGTGAAATTGCGTAGCGCGGGGATTGTATTGAAACATGTGAATTTGGTGGTAGAAACAACTTGTTGGATACCTAAAATCATCTTTAAAATGCATACCAATTACCTCTTGATGACCTTTAAATCCTTGTGTACTTATAGTACTTGCATAGCGTGAGCTTGCTATGCAAGTGTTGTACATGACAATTTTTAAACAAAGTTACAGATGGGCTTAGATGGCAGTTTCATCTTGTCAACCTTCTATGAATCATAGGTACATAGAGTGTAAAAGGTATTTTCAAAACAAATATTGAAATTGAAAACATCCTTACTTCTTCTTTAACACCATTGAACTTGCACTTTCTCATAGTGAACAAAATTTCAACAAAATACTCAAAACTTGTGATGACCCCTTTTTCCAAAAAGACAAAATTGTGAGGATTCTTCATTTGTATTTCCACGATCTCAGCAAGCAGGTCCATGTTACCTTTTCCATCCTCATCAATTTTCACTTGTAACCTCAGAGACATGTTTGTCTTGCTTAGTGATAAATTATGCATATTCAAATTATGTACTTGCCTAGATAAGAGTGCACTTCTCTTCAATTTTGATTGAGCCTTTGAGAGTGTTGCACAGGCCTTTTTTTATAGTTGGTCTACATTCCTAAAAATGTCTCTAAATCCTTAGTTCTAACATCATCATGTTCTCCTCTCTGTGTTGGATCATAAGATCTTGATCCTCCCTTCACTGTTTATTTATCCTCTTTACAGTTTTTTCTCCTTCTACAGGTGAAGTGTGAGGATTCTCACTTGTTTCAAGATGGCCCTGTACATCTAAAATATTCTTCCTAGTTGAGGATCTTGTCAGAGGATCTATAGGTTTGGTCCAAACTATATTCTTAGGGATTTACATAACTTCAGGAACCTCCTCAACTAGTTTCCTTTTCAATTCTTTACTCTCTTGGTAAAGTTGGGCTATAACATGTTGAGCCTCTTTGAGTTATTTTTGCATATCTCTAATCTCTATGTCTCTTTCTCTTGATTTCATTTGGTCTTCATCCATCCCCTGAGCTGTGGTTTCAAAAAAAATTGTCTGCAATGTAGGTGTAGGAAACCTTCTAGCATCCGACCTTGTGGTTGGTCTGCTGGGTTTTTGTGTCTCCTTTTCCTCATCAATGAACCATATACTCCTACCCTTCTTCACAATTGGAAGGCTTGGTGAAGGGTACTCAACCTCCTTTTCTTTTCATTTTCCATTTTCTGCAGCACTTCACTCTTTTCCACCTGAGTTGTTAGAGGCCAATCTTTCTACAAATAAGGGGGTATCTCCTTTGGGGTCTAAGGGGATATTTTTTGAGGTTAAAAAGGAGTCCCAATCCATGTTCATATTTCTAAGTTCTTCAACCACTAGCATTTTTACCAAGGAAAAATGAGACAAAATACTCTTGAGTTGCTCAACCCTGGCCTGGACTTTATCCTCCATTTTACCTAAACTCCTATATAGGTAAAAAGGTAAGTTCAAGGTATTTTTTCCTATGAAATGCATGAGGAGTCTTACATGATATTAGTAAGCCCTGTCAAACCTACCCTCATAAGTGAAATATATTTAATTTCCCTTAAATTTTTCTCATAAGGATCCAACACATACTCTCTTGGGATAGTGGCACCAAACTTCTACATTTTGTACGTGGGCTTGAGGAAATCAGTGTAAAACACATGATCAAGAGGCATACTTTTAAACCATTTTTCTCCTTGGATTGGAATCTTTGTTGCAGTAGATATTGTCTCCTCTAACACTGGGAAAATGACCTCAACAATTTTTTTTTGAACACCATTCAAATTAAGAGAAAACTCCTTTGTCAACTACAGTTTATACCCTTTAATTTTCTCACAAAACCTCATGCACCCGACCTACTCAAAAGACACTCTGAATGTAGGGTATGAATTCACTAGACTCAAACTCTGTGGTTCATACCTCAGCATGATGCCTCCTCTATACTTATTTTTCTCATGATCTGTCATAGCTTGTGGATTGCAAGATAAACTTGAGACTGATAAAGGAAGAGGGGTCCAAAAAACTCAGACAAACACTTTACACAGCAAAACAACAGGGCTAGGGTTTTCTTACTTTAGCATTAGGATCTTTCACTATAAGAAAGGTAGGTTTTAGCATGGATTAAACATTTGAATCAATCCCACTAGTATTTACACAAAAAAGTAAAGGAACGGGGTATGCGTAGCAAGAGAACTTGTAACAAAGTTTGCATAGAGAAATACTATGCATAGAGCTTGCATAGCGAGAGACCCTGCACATAATTTGTGTAGTGAGGAGACTAGTTTGCATAGCAACGGGTTTATTTGAAGCTTTCTCTAAAAGAAGTGGTTGATCACAGGTCGAAGATCCATGCTAACAAACAAAAGGTGGAAAATATGTATGCATGAGTTAAGGAAGAGATTTGAAAGGGAGAAGTACCCATTTTGAATGATAAGACTTTTCAAACTATTCCAAATAACTTGTACAGTGTGTTTGCACAGCACATACATGTTTTCTACGATCGAGGTACAACTAACATGAAACATGATCATAACCTCCTTTTTGAATTCGTCATATGCGATGATGATCATTGATACCTTTTGAAATGACGTTCCCTCCTAGACTTAAAAATTGACTTTGACATACCATTTCCCACCTTTGGAAATTATTTCAAACTAAAAATCCAAATACCTTTGCAAACCTTTTCATGTGATAGACTCATATACACCTTTAATATCTCTTTTCTTTCATGATGTGTAATGATGTATCATGAAATTCTCAAAAACCATTCGAATTAGACTTATAATTTGACTCATTTTGACATACCTCTTATCTTTTATTTGATCAATGACCCAAGGACCTTGAATCATCTCATGAGACAAAACACACACACACACTGGGAATCAATTAGAAATGCATTGGTATTCTCGTGACCAAGGTAAGACTTTGCAAAATCTGAACAAACCTCTAACACTACCCTAAAAATAATGATGCTAAAACAACATATCCCTAACACTCATACATAGAATCTTTCCTTATCATCCTATTCCATCACTCTCCTTACCGAACAAGACCTCTCGATATATTGGAACCCCTATTCTCCCAACCCATTACATATTTATACATGAATTCTAGGGCTTAAGACCCTACTTTTCTCACCCCAAAACCCTATTACAACTCATGAAAACTCAAGTTGACTTGTTGATCAGGCTTGATTTTCCTCCTTTTACATATGCATATTTTGTTTTCCGTCTCGACAGTTGGTCTTTCTGTTTTTGCGCGTATTTCGACTTTTGGCATGTTGAACTGTTCTCCTTCCTTTTCTCCCACTTTCTTCTCTTTATTTATTCTCTGCTTCATTCTCTGCTTTATTCTTCTACTTGTTGCGCACTGTACTCGTGAATATGTCTTTTCTATGCACTCCACTCTTGTATGTTCCTTTGTTGCACACTCCTCTTTTGGCTTGTCTTCTTTCTTCTTTTGTTGCACAAATCCTTCATACTTATGATTTATGTGAAATTGAATCCAAAATGCCTGTAAACTTAATCCAAAATTCCTATCCAACAGGCCTCCAAAACTCACCTATGGCTCATCCTGAGCCACTCAGGCCTTTTGTGCATTCCTCCATACTTCTATGAAATTTTGGGAGGCATCCTTTATTGTTACAACATCCTTTATTATTTTTTCCATTATTCCCAAAATTTCCTCTAGACCCTGCATAGTCAAGGTCGTAAGCTTCTCTTATGTGTCATGTGTTTCTTTCTTCACTTTTTCCTTTGTAGTGTCCAATTATCCTATTACCCTTAGCACCTCATCTTGCATCATTCCTAATCGTTGTTGAAGGATATTTTGTTGGTCTCGTAACTTATCGATTTCACCATATGACTACCTTTGTGCCAAAATGGTCTTCATCCATTCAATGGGTAGGAGATTTTTTATGATCTTCAAAACCTTATGCACATTTTATTTTGCATCTCTCAATCTAGTTTACATGGCCTTCATGTCCGGATCCTCTACTAGGTTGGTCTAGATCTGTGCACTTTCCTCACAGAACTTTGCACATTCTTCCTCCATCCTCTTGATGTTTTCTAATGCTATCATCTTTGTTTTCTCTCTTCCCTCCCTTTCTTATGGTGGTGTTCTTGGCATTATATGCATTTGTAAGTCTTCAATTTTTCTACAGAAGCCATTGATGACTTCACCAATTTTCGAGACTTGTTCCTCCATGGTGGCCTCTACTACTAATGGTACTTCAAATATTTCCTTGTACAACGTTTGGACAACCTCTTGTTTCTTTTGAGCCACTTTCTTGACTTCGTCCTTCCCTTTTAAGGATTTCTCAACCCTTTTCTTGGCCTCATTCTTTGCCTTCATTGCTCCTTCCAATTTTTCTGCAACTTCACTCTTTTCCTACAGAGCTATTTCATGTTTTTGTTGTATTTGATCCCTTTCATCCATCACTTTGGCCATTTCTATGTTTGATTCATCTACGCAGAGCCTTATATCATGAAAAATACCTACTTGCAAACTCTATAGTATGTGTATGGAATCTGTGACAACATTATATTCAGGTGACCTAGTGTCTTCATCTAGTATTGCAGTTCTGGCATTGGGAACTCAATTTCATCTATGTCAATTTCTAGCATTATGTGCCCAACTGCTAACGTGGAAAGGACTAGATGAGAAACCTTTGATTCCTCCACCATACTTGTGGATGGTCCTCCCTATGATATTCCCTCTGGTGTTATTTTGGTTTCTTCCAAGAGATTTTTTAATGATACCAATTGATCTTTCACCTTCTGGTGTTTTTCTCCATGTTTCCTCATAGCTTCCTTAATGTTCTCCTCTACAGCATCCCGTACTTAGTATCCAATTCAATTCATGTCATCATCAGTCAAATTATAGACAGGGGTACCTTTTGCGCTTTCATCTTCTTACGTGTACCTCTTGTTGGATCCTTCCCCTTGTCTTTTTGTTTCACTCCTATTGTGGGGACTGTGGACTACATTTCTCCTATTGATGGTCTTGGTGTTACTCCATGTTAGTTCTAGTTCGGTTTTAGATCATCTCTAAGTTAGATCTAGTTTTCTTCAGTTTTTTCTGTATGCTCACAACTCTAATTAATTGCAAATAAACTTCTTCGCCGGGCCCTTTGGCGCTTTTATCACCCTTCAACAGTTGTACAAGTTCCTTTATTCCCAATGTAAATGTCGAATCCGGTCAGAATCAACCATTAATACTTTCCTTACTATGGAATTAATGTCAATCCTCCGTTGGATTTTTCCTTCTATTTATGACTATGTGTCTCTATTACGTATTATTATTATGGATTTTTAACTGTATTTTTCATGCTTTAATTCCCTTAACAATCTTTTCCCTCACTTGAATTTTACGCGCACTTAACTGACTTTGCATTTTTTCTGTTATCCGTGTGATACAACTTTTTTTTGCATGATACTTCTTCATGTTTACCTTTGTCTTCCTTCTTTGTTTTCGACTTTTTATTTGTTTTCTTCTTTTTTATACTTTTTTTTTTGTTTTTTTGTATTTTACTTCCCACTTATAGTACAACTACTATGATACATGTGTTATGTGCGCAGTTCATATTAATGCACAGAGAGTCGGTCATCTCGATAGAGTTTCAACTGACTCCCAGTCACCATTCCTCCCATGGTTTCTCCGCTATATGTTTCCAACTGCGCAGCACCTACCTCCATCACATGTTGAATTACATAGGGTCCTAATCAATGCATTCAAAAATTTCCTTGATGTTGCATAAAATTACTATTGCAGAGTAATAATAAGTCTCCCACTTGAAAAAAAAATTGTTTAATGTGTCTATCGTGTTGTGCCTTCTCTCTTTCCTTTTGAACTTGTTGATGGAATCATGTGACAAACCGATATTCATCAAGTTGTACTAACTATCATAATATCTCTTCTACTGCGCCAGAGTATAAAAGTTCAATAATCGTTGCAACGCACAGGCTAGGTAGAATAAAATCCATCGACATCACTGCTTCTTGGCTATAGACCAACCTAAAATATGTCTTTCCTGTCAAGTTTTTTCTTGTAGTCCTGTAGGCCCATAAAAATTTAGGAACCCTTAAGTCCCAATCATCTTTCCCTACGTTGCAAACCTCTTTCAAAGCATTCTCCAAAATTTTATTAAAAGCTTCTATTGTCCCACTAGCCTAAGGATGGTACGGTGTACTCTTATGGTGATGGATTCGAAACTCCTCAATCATTATTGCAATTGTTTTATTCAGGAAGTGTGTTCCTTGATCACTGAGTAATGTGCACATACATATGAATCGTGTAACTACATTCTCAAATATTAACCACACAGAAGTCTCTCTGGTACAGTCTGTGAATAATGTTTCTTCTTCCCATATGGTCAAATACTCCATCGCAATGATTATATATCTCACTCCTAATATTCATTTTGATGCGTTGATTGGCCCCATAAAGTCTATTTCCCATTTATCAAACACTTGCAACGTAACATGTGGGTACAAAGGAATTGCATACCTCTTGGATGGATGTCTCACCATTTTCTATGCATCACATTCCTGACAGTATTCTTTATCATCCTTATGAGGTTCATGAAACTATAGTCCTATGCACAAGATATTTTTTGCGGTCACTTTACCTACGCAGTGTCCTTCTGCAATCCTTTCATGCACTTCTATGAGTATCATAGGCCTTTCATGTTCTAGTACACATCGTATCAATATTCCATCTACACCTAAATTTTATAAGTTCCCTACAATCAAATGATAATCTATTGTTTTAACCATTGATTGTTCCTTCTACATGACTATCATATCTGGCAAGGTCATTTATGTACTTAGAAACTACACGATGTATGCAAAGTAGTCATCCACCATCTTAATTGCAAATAATTGTGCATCTGGAAAGATTTCATCTAGGTTCCTTGTATCTTCTCCTGATACTATGTGTGATAAGTAGTCAATTCCTCCATTCAACTTCCCTGGTTTCACAAAAACCCAAAGTCATATTCCTGAAACATCAGTAACCATATTCCTATTATCCCCCCAACACTGGCTTGTTCACTAAGTATTTTAGTGCATAATGGTCTGTGTACATCTTAAAGTGAGAACCCAATAAATAATGTCTGAACTTCTGCAGCACATATGCCATTTCCAATCATTATGGTTTTGTATGGGTATAATTATTCTATGTTGTAGACAACTTCCTACTTGCAAAATAAATTAGGTGATCTATGTCTCCTTCCCCTGGTTGAGATAGTAATGCACCCAAAGCTATGGAATACACATCTACTTGAACATGGAACTCCTTGTTCCAATATGGAAAGATCAAAATCGACTCGGTTACTATTTTTTCTTTTAAAGTGTCAAAACCTTTATGAGAATCCTCATTCCATTGGAACTTATCTTCCTTCTTCAACAACTTCTCCATAGGTTTTGTGATATGTGCATAACCTTTGATAAAATTCCTATAATATCTTGTGTGACCAAGATTTTTCCTTAGATGTTTGACTGGTGTAGGTGGTTGTAAATATAAAATCATTGTAATCTTGGTAGGATCCACTAATAATCATTTCTTGTAGACCACATGTCCCAACAAAATTCCAAACAACGCACAAAAAATACACTTCTTCAAATTCAGCGAAGTATGACATTGTCTACACCTATCCAAAATTAACCTGAGTACTTCTATGTAATATTTCAATAGACTAAACACAGTCCAATCATCCAAGTATACTTCAAGGAATTTATGAATAAATTGCTTAAATGTTGCAACCACAACTCTTGAAAAAACTGTAGGTACATTTTTCAATCCAAAGGGCATCATTGTGTATTGATAAGTTCCCTACTATGTTGCAAAGGTAGTATTATACCTATCTTCCTGAACAATTTTGATTTCATGGTACCTTGAGAATCCATCTATGAAAGAATACTTTTTCTACCCTCCTACATTCTCCAGTACCTCATATGTGAATGGTGTTGGAAATGGATCATGTAGACATGAATCGTTCAGCTTCCTCAGATCTAAAAAAATATTGATTCTTTTTGCTTTATTGTCTTGCACTACCATTGGAATTATCCACTCTAATTTCTCCATTGGTTCAATGATTTGTGCATCCAACATCCTGTCTATTTATTCTTTCACCTTTTCTTTGTACTTTGGATTTAATCTGTAGGGTCTTTGTTGTATTGGTTTAGCACCCAGTTTCAAAGGGATATACATATCACCTAATTCCCCATTTATCCCCTTCATTTCTAAGAATGTATTTGGGAATATTTCCTGATACTCACACAATAAATATGCAATCTTCTCTACTATTTCATCAATCTAGTGATCCCCTATATGCACAAATTATGTATTTTCTTTCGTCCCAATATTTACATTATGTGTATTTATTGGATTTGTATACACAACAGATTCAAGCTCTATCCCTTCCGCTGCTCATTCTCCCTCGGTTTCAAGTACGTGCACATTCCTTGGATATTCCTCATCCTATTCTTATTTAGCAACATTGTAACACTCCAACAATTCATGAAAAATCATCGAAGCTTTGTGTGTACTACACAGTGGTACCACCTCCATCGACCCTTCTTCTAAGAATATATTGGTTTGAATGGTATGTAATGCTACATATACTAGTGGATACTCGTGTTAAAATGTAAATGTTACCTTGAATCTTTGAACCATCTCATCCCAACTTTCTCTCTCTCTATGTTTTTCCAGTTCCAAATACCAGTCCTTCGGAATTGTATCCAGTGTATCTATAAACATGTGTATCCATTCCTCCTTTGGTGTCGAACTCCATCTATTTTTTCATTGTGCCACATGAATTTTTGGATTAATTATCATTGTACACTTGTGCACACTATTCTCTAACTTAGTACCAAATCTTACATGTATTATTCTCCGACACTGCGACCAATCTTCCATCCCTTCTTTGTGTGCAACCCACCACCTGGATGGAGTAGATTTTAGGACAACATCTAGTGCCAAAAACCTTTTTTGTTTGGGTACCTACAACTCAAATTCCTTTAAAAAAAATATTATGTCAATCAATCCATCATACATGGGTTTATCACGTAGTTATGTTCCAATCCAACACAATTATTGAGTTATGCATGCACATCGTCTAGTTGATACTTAATGCATTCAGTGTTTCCAATGTTCCAAACCATCCTCTAAATTTGATGTGCAAGAACTAATTCTTCTCCAACTTAGCACACATTCTCTAGTGGGGTTTACATAATCATCCATCCATGCAATCATGTTATACAAGTTATCGATTTTGTTTCCTCTCGCTGGCTCTATCTACATGTTTCCTTCTATCAGGTCCAAGGGTGCAGTAACCTTTAAGTCTCCTAACTCAAATATCATTTCCCTCCTTTTCAAAATAATCGCCTAATTATCTAATTCCCATTCGAGTCCCATTATTTTTATATATGGTTGACTGTCATCCATGATCTCAATGACTTCAAATTTTTTTACATTGTGCACTCCATCTATATTCATAGGTACTCTTGTCAATAAGCCAATTGGGACTATCTTGTGCTAGTTCACTAACCTTAGTTGAATAGGGGACCATATTAACTTGGGTTTCAAAATCATCTCCCAAATATTCTTTGGTAACACATTCACATTAGACCCCAAGTCCAAGATAACATTATCCACATCTTCTTCCCCAATCTATGCACTAAATCCAAATTCTTTGTTGGTCATTTTTTTGCATAGTACCTCATTCACTACCCTCTGTGTGATAGAATTTTCCCTTCCTTGCATGCAATGATCAATCATTTCATATAATTCATTCAAATTAGTTTAATCCTTCATTAATTCTATGCAAATTCTAAGGAACTCTCTTAGAGAACTCAACCTCCCAAGTGACTTATCTGGCATAATGTGATCTCTAAAATGAGGTGCAGATGATGTTGATACTCCCCAATCTGGTCCTAATATCTCTTTTCTTTCCCTCTGATATGTCTCCTTTTCTTGTTGAGGGTCGAATGTTGGCATAGGTCCTACTGATTTCTTTACCCATTGCTCAACTTGTTTTCCTATGTTTGTCACATCCTCCCATGTTCTAGTTCCTTCACGTGTAACAATTGATATTCTAGGTCCTTCATTGTGTTTTTCGAATCATATTTTCTACACATTCTGATTTAGGTTCTGGTTTTGATTTCCTCTTTTGTTCCATTTAAAAATTAGTTGAGGAAAGTTTTGTGTCACATGGTTGAATTCTCTACAGTATGTGAAAGTCATACAAGGGTTCAACAAGTCACGATCTAAGTGTCTTGGTTTATTATAGTTGTAAAATATTATTTTTCCTCTACCTCCTCTACCAAAATTTCATCTACCTCGACCTATGCCAAAACTTTATTTGTTTCCTATATTAAATCCTCTATGACTATTATATTGTGGAAAACCCCTTTTGTCATAGAATTCTCCTCCTGAATCTTGTACATATATGAAGTGTGATCCCTCATTAAATCAAATGCGTGACAATCCTTCTCTTCATGTCCAGCTAACTTGCAGAAGTTCCAAAACAAGTTCCTTGGCGTACTCTGATATTTCTATAGTAATTGACACTTCGTCAAATGATGTCCCCATTTCTTACATATTTCACAA
>SNQJ01S0080578.1:0-18989 GCA_010110895.2 Picea sitchensis | reverse complement strand
AACTTGGAGGCATTGCATAAAACACACTGAAGAACATTGTAAATAAGTTTCAGATCTTTATTCATTACAGGTACATAGTTATGCTTATTTCAAGCTAGGGTTGTTGACTAATCCAAAACTAGTCATGGTTGAGACAAGAAGTTGATGAGTTGGCACATAAATGAGGTGTATAATTGATGATGTTGGTACATATTGATGAGTCATAGTTGATGAGTACTTGAAACATGATTGGTACATACTTGGAACATGGTTGGCTTCACTTGTTTATGGTACAGGTTGATTACAGATTGTTTGGTATAGGTTGGTGCATGGTTGATGCACTTTTTTATGGTACAGGTTGATTACACGTTGAGGTACATGTTGATGCATGGTTGATTCATGGTTCAGTTTTATTAGTACTGTTTACAGTGGTATATCTCACAGTGATAGTGTGACAGTGCTTCCATCACACTACTTCTACTTCAAGGCAGTTGGACAGGGCAAGGATAGGTGGTTGTAGCCAGAGAACACAGGGGGTTGTAGCATCCTTCTGGTTGTATCCTTAGAATTGGGGAGTTGCAGCTTCACTTAGGTTGTAGCCTAAGAAACTAGGGGGTTGGATCCTCCTTCTAGTTGCAGCTTGAAAACAAAGGAAGTTGGTGCTTCCAACGAATGTAATTCTTCAAGACAAATAAGATAAAACATTCCATGGTTTTCTCCCAATTTGGGTTTCCACGTAAAACACTGGTGTACTGTGTATTTTTGTGATTGTTCATTTCTTATTGCTCATTATTGGATAATAATTCTACATTGATATAACACTTGGATTGTTTGGAGAAAAAGGATTATAATTACGCTATTACCGATTCACCCCCCCTCTCAGTAATCCAACATTACTTTCCACCTTTTCCATTTCCATTTCTTGGTTTCCTTCCTCTTGGCCTTACTCCTCTCAATCTGGATCTTTCTCTTCCTGATCTTGCATCTCAAGCTCCATTTCTATATTATCCACTGGTTTTTATTTTAGATTTGGTTTCTGACTTTTTTCTGTGGTTTCCTTTATTTTTGCTTGCTTTTTCTTTGGCTCCTCTTTGGTTTTCTCCTCAATTTATTATTTTTTCTCCTCGAGGGCATTATTTTTTTTATTGTTATTTCCTTCCTTTTCTGTTGAATTTCCAAGTCTTCGCACCACCTTACACTTCAATTGGATCTTAGTGAATACTTTTGCATCTATTCCTTATTGTAGTTTATTATCATTATGTTTTATAATTGGGGGACAATCTATAAACAAATGACCATGGACGTTGCATTTTCTTCACCTAAACGGGATATGCTCATATTCTAAGGTGTTACTCCATTCATTGTCTTTGTATGACATTGTTATTTCCTCTAGGAGAGATCCTACCATCTTCATGTAGACATAGATATATGCGTACAAAGTGTATTTAGAAAACTTCATGACCTCAGAAATCTTGATAAATGATCCCACGGTGTTTCCTATTCCTTCTAGGATCTCAATTTCCTAGAATTATTGCAGCAACGAGTACAATATTATCTAGATTGGAGCCATCATGAAGTCCTCTTTCTCTGGAGAATTTTTTTTTGTCTAGTAGCAGAGATGGATGCCTGCAAAATTGAAGAAATATGGGCCTTATTCAAATACTTTGTCTCTATCCGAAGGGTTAGAAAATATTGTTGTGAAGAAACCCTTGGATCCTAGCTATAGATTCACTTCACCCTCCACCTTCCACCGAGAGCTCACCCAACCCATCAGAGTTTTTTTCGATGGAAAAATCCCCATAAATTTTCCTATTAGAGTATGATCTTTCATGTATTAGATATAGTTACCAATACTAGAAGAAGTAACCTCATACCTTGGATTTTCCTTTGTTCATGCATGGGAGCCATTCACTTTGTGTTTGTGAGATCTAGTTTTTCTTGGCTCAATAGTACCGTCATTAGTACCCTTTACTACACCCCCCATTTCCATATCCTCAACTTGTTTTTCTTCCTTTCCCAACACTACATATTTGAAAGTTAGTGTTTCCCTCTGTCCTTTGTCTCTAGGGTGAGAAGAGGACCATGACTTGCCTCCCCCAACCGATTCTAGCGTTACCATTCCCATACTTTGTTTCCTATCATTCTCCCCGCACACTTAGATTGAAACCCTACACCACCAAGCCTAGTCCGCTAACCCGCTTCACTCACCATTCTTCTAACCCTCCTCAATATTTTTTCTATCTATTCTATTAATAAAATAATATTTTATTATTTAAAAATAAAACTAAACATAATAAATATATATAAAAAATCGTTATGCATTCTCCATGAAATATATAAGTAAAATTATTTATATATATATATAAATCAATTAAATTTATAATAAATAAATCTAGTTACTTTAAATATTATTTATTAATAAAATAATATTTTAATATTTAAATTAAAACTAAATCAAATAAATATATGAAAACTGGGTATACATTCTACATATGAGTATATATATATATATATATATATATATATATATATATATATATATATATATATATATATATATATATATATATATATATATATATATATATATTAATATTAATATTTAATTAATCTAATTCAATTAAAATTATTCAGGTATATGTATATATGAAAAATTTAAATATATCAAAGATTTTTATCATAGTTTTACAATAATACTTTCTATGTTTAGCAATAAGGTTTTTGTGGATGTGTTATGTAAGTAAAAATAGAAGAACAAATCTTTAGAAGAACAAAGTCATTCAGGATGCTTCTAGTTGTTATAGTTACTTCACACACACCTAGGGTTTCTTTTTCCTAAGGGTTTTCCTATTTTTATTAGTCATTACTCAATCTCATATAGTTTAGGGAGAATATTTCTCTTAGACAAAATATTCTCTTAGGTTTCTCTTCAGTTTGATCGGTTGAGTGGAATCTAGATGCTACATTAGAGCCATTTTTCACCCATGCGGTGTTGGGATCATCACCCAGTGTGTACCTTTTCCTTTGGATCATCACCACACTTGTGAATTACCCATGATTCCCTCATATCCTCCTCACTTCCTGTGTGTTTGAATCAGTTAACTGAAGACTAGTGGGCTAGTTAACTCAACTAGGTGTCATTTCCTCCCATAACTACCCAAAGAGTTGGGCTGGGTGGAAATTTACTCATGTTAATCATCATATGTGAGTTAATGAAGGTTTTCTCCTATCCCCGACCATTTTTGGCATGTACACTGACAATTTAGAATATTGTTTGGAAGAAATACGTTGTGCCAAGAGAGTTCTTGCTACTATAATCATCATTCTTCTTCTTTAAGATAGTCATATTTTTCTTATGGTGAGGATTCCCTATGATCTCGGGAAGAAACTAAGAATCCTCAAGGATTTATGCTCTTATATATATATGACTGTTAATTCTAACAAAAGATAAAATTTATGATAATTAAATCAATAAGATCACCTACAATACTTTTGTATATGACAACAAAACTTGGAGGAAGTTCAACTGTACTAATATCTTGGAATTGATATTCATCATAAGCTCAAATGGAACTATATCATTGAGAAAAGGATAAATGTAGATTATACATCTTATTATGGGCTTGAAAAAAATTGTAAATCATGAAGCTTTAGATATAAGACAAAGAAAAAACTCATCTTTGAGACTGTCAGTTTACTCTTTATATTTTATAGGGGCATTGAATTTTTGAGGTTTAAATATCTCTAGAGAGTCATGGAGAGAGATAGAGAGACCATAGTAGATTTTATAACTTATAATCTCAAAATTAAAAGGAAATGCAAGCTGTGTATCCTCCTATAAGGAGCAATTCTTTCCCCCATTGGAAGCATGGCTATGACTAGTTACTCATGTATAAGAACAAGTTAAAATGGAGACAAGGGCTTTAAGTTGTTCAAACTCCATCCAAAACCACATTTCACTCAAAACATGATGGCATAAGGATTCTTAGTCTTGGCTAAAGCATTGGGAATAAAAGGAAGAAAACATACTACATAAAGGATACTATTGAAAATATTATTACATCTAAATTTAAGGAAAAAAATTATGTTATCATAATGAGGTGATTAACAAAATTTAGAAGATCCAAAGGAGTATCTCTACTTTGACTAGTGTAAAGAAGAAAATCAACATTGTTAAAATAATAAATTCTCACTAGGTCCATAATGAAATTGGGCTTTGGAAAATTCCCAAAACATGGTGGGATGAAGTAATCTATTATCTTTGTGACACTAAAAGGGGTTGAAGATGAAAATCACTTCTCTTAGATTGTCAACATGTATATATTAAATCCTCAATTTTAAAAGATTTGTTAGATTACCAACCTTCCTAACCTTCCAACATAGCAAAACTATGGTGATTTTGGAATGCTCTTCTTAACTCTTTTTTAGGGCATATAAATAAAATTCTAAAAAAATCTAAGTAACCCCTTACCTTCTTAAAGTTCAATAAACCTCCTTTCGTCATTATAATTTTTTCATCTTTGTAGTCATCATCATCATTTTTTAAACTTTTATTTTAAATTTTAAATGCAATTATATTTATCATTCCACATGGGAGAACTTATTTTATTATGTGAAAGTGCATCCTGACTCCATCATCATCTTTTTACTTTTACATTTTAGAATGCATTTCTATCATCTCACAATTCTATCTCATCTCACAAATGAATGTGGCATCATCATCATCATTAATGAAGATCTTTTTTGTGAGATGAGAACTAGAATTGCATATAAAATGTGATCCGAATTATAATTGTGTTTCTTATTATGTTATGATAAATATAATTGCATTTAAAATGTAAAAATTCATAATCCCATGATGATGATGATCACATAAAAGATCTTTCATCATCAACTTTTGCATTTAAAATGCAATTCTATTTCTTATCACCATGAAAGAAGATTTTTCATCATCATTTTTTTTATAAAAAAAATAATTTAATAAAAATCATATTCTTAGATATTATTTTTATTTTTTAATTATATTAATAATATACATCTATATTTAAAGAAATATCTATTTATTTTTTTATATTCTTAATTTAAAAATTAAATAAAATTGTAAATATTTTATTAAAATATTAATTTTATATCGATAAGTTTATAAGTCCATGTAGAGAGTTCATTTGCATCTTACATATTAAAAATACTAAAAAAACAAAGTCATTGGTTCATCTTAACGTCTCATTTAAAACCAGCTTCAGTTATAAACTTATTTACAAGTAGAAAAATATGAGTTTAATTCTCAAGAATGTCCCTTTATGTACTATATATATATATATTTTTTTTAAAGGAAACATGCTAGAATTCAAGTTAATCGAAAGTGGATACATTATCCAAGACTTTTATTTTGATTTAATATAAAACTCAAGTACAATTCCTTAATGTAATGTAGTGACACATTTCTATAGTTTAAAAATCAGAATATTAGTATTTTAATAGAAAGAGATTTTAAAAATTATAATTATATTTATATTTGTGTGAAGGAAATTTAACATGTATTGTTTAATTGTTTTTATGTTTTAGTTGTTTTTTTAATTGAATATAATATAAATTTAGATGAAAATAATAATTTTTATGTTACTAAATTGTATTTCTGAATGTATAAATAAATTATGTTGAAAAACTTATGAAGCATTAAATTATACAGTCTTAGCAACTTAAATCTATTGATCCAATAAATTTTTATTAGATTTCTGAAAATATTACCGCCATCACAATATACATTTCCATCACAATATGCACTTCCATTGATGTAAACTGAAATATATATATAAAGGTTTGTTGTTTGTTTTGAAAAATAAATTAAAGTTACTGAATGGACGAGCAAAATTACCTTCAAACTCAGAAAACTCTCAATTCAAATTCAAATCTAAATCCAAATATTCACTTGTTATCCTTGTTCCAACAACATTATTCCAAACATATATCACAGACTATTCTAAACGAGGGGACTGACGCAACACTCGGTCGTCGATTGAGAATAAAAAAAAATCGTTGGATGTGGGTTATGTCAATCCACATCGAGATGCGTCGACTTTACGGAGAGCTGCCGTAGTTGACCATCACTAGTCATCTGTGCAAATTTCGAGAATCCTGTGGTGTGAGAATAGAGAGACTTTTTGTCTAAACGTGGATCATCTACCATCTGGCAAGGTGGATGAGTCACAACGAAATTCCTACCACCAACAACCAGCTAATTCTTCCTATAAAGGAAAGGCCGCGACGACCAAGACACAAAAAGTCTATGAATATATTTGAATATTCTTCCTATTCAAAAATATATTTGAATATTCTTAAAATCAATGAATATGATTTAACGTTGATAACTTTCTAATATTTATAAATGCATTTCTTAAAAGGAAACTATTACTTTTTTACATTTATTTTATAGGATTGCGAAAGAATAGTTTTTACTTTTTTCTTTTATAACGTTTGAGGAGGACATGGATAGGAGTGGAAAAAAAGAATAGTGAGGAGATTTTGATGGCCTACCATGGAGAGGAGTGGGAACAATTAGGGTGATCTAGTGATGAAAAAATTTATATAAGTAAATAAAATACAATTCCATTCAATTGTGCCTGTTATGAGTAAATACCACAATGAATTTAAGTTTCCTAACCATTAGAATGAGAAACATAAACAAACAAGATCTATTGTCGTGGAAGTGTGTCTCCTGCATTCTCGTTGCACAATTCCACCATTCTCCTTCATGTTAAGCATTTGTATTTACAAATCCTTTGTGCTCCCCAAACCCTCAAGCTAATTGGTTGCATTAAGCATCGAAAGGTCATCATCGTTGTTGGCGATTAGGAAGCACCCATAATTTTATTAGTTGTTGCATTTCCCAAGGAAACTAATTGTTATATCCGGAGCAGGATCAACAAAATTTTAAAATCATGATTGCCAATGGCGGGTCCATGAAATGTGGGGGTGTTGTGAAAATGTGCCTCTCAAATTGGTCAATACCACTTGAAATCTCATATGTTTTCTAATGGGTGATTGTGACATTGTATTGGGTGTCGAATGGATAAGGACTTTGAGTCCCCTTCTCATGGATTTTAAAGAATTAGCTACATGCAATTCAACCATGATGGCCAATAGTATAAGTTCCAACGAATCATGACAGGTTCCTATAGGATCATCAGTGCCCATTGCATGGAAAAACTCCTAAAAAAGGTCATTCCAAGATTATTACACAACTCCATTCCATTCCATGCTTGGACACCCGCGCCTCCTGACCTCCAATACATACTCCCCAAACATCAAGCTATTTTTCCCACCCCTCAGGGACTTCACACTTCAGGTGGTTTTCCTGATCATTCCATTCCCCTAGTACTCAACATCCTTCCTCCCAATGTTTATCCCTATTGTCATCCCTTTTACCCGGAAAAATGAAATTGAAAAAAATTGTTCAAAATTTATCATGGTAGAGTTATCGTCATAATTATTAACAAAATTATTAATTATTTGTCATAGCACTCAGTAATTTATTTGAGTGCGTATCAAAGAAATCCCTGAGGTAACTGTTTCAACATACTTTAGATTGTATTATGACCTAAACAACCAGAGAGGGCTCTAAATTATGTCTAATGATTAGTAATAACTCAAATATTTCATCAATGAATTAGGAGATTGATGCGCAATGGGACAGAGACATTTTGTTTTAAAAGGGATGGTGGGACAACCAAGATAAAGAATACCATTGGGCTATATAGGTTGGTTGAGAGAAAGCGATACAAAAAAAGTATTTCGGTGACTGAGCTTGAGGGGATAAAGGCTAAGCGAGCAACAATTCTTTTTCGGTCACAATATCATTGTGTGTAGTGGGAGAAAAACACATGAAGAAACTCAGAACTCTGAGGATGGGTACGAGTTCACTTAGAAGAAACATAGTTTTTCTAAATGGCATGAATCTAGAGAGCGCCCATGAGTGGGTTCTAGATTAGAAATCCTGCTGGATGCGATTTAGACAGAAAATTACAAATGTGAATATAAAATTACGAGGAAAGAACATACATGAGGAAAGATTACAATACATCAGACTACCACAGTTAGAATTTTTTCATCAAAGCTACATGACCTTCATTAAGTTTCAATCCAATTCAAAAGCTACATTCAATAGTCACTATCTACATTGTTTTTCCAATCAACCTCTACTCTCGTACCATGAAATATATAGCTCTATAGGTCGAACTGCAATCCATTTCCCAAAATGGAAACCATTACAAACAGAGAATGACATGTTTTAACTAATTTGTTGCTTTTAAGGAGGCGAAATTATGAAAATAGGCTTCAAAATGCCACTTGTAGTTCTCAAACCATAAAAAATGTGTAAAATCGAGCGGTTTTGTAGGTAAGGTGGGATTAATGAAGGAAACCTCCCTGAGTTTCTTTAAATTCCTCTCCATATGGCCGGAATACATTATTGCAAAAACATGTCTCGGACACGAAATCATGAAAACTGAAAAAGGGACTCAAAGATTCGCCGAATCTCCCAATACGTGACACATTTTGCAAGTATGAGAGAGGTTTTATTATTTGGTTTTTCCTAAAGTAAACCTTCCCTCTTAGGGATTTTCCAAATTCCTCTCGATTAGTTAGAAATTGATCTTGGGGAAGTGGGCGACTAAACCCGGTGATTCTTGGTCATTTGTAGCATGTGCACGTGAAAATCCACTCCATGTGAAATCCACTCATAGTAAGAAATCCCATTTGCGCGATAAAACTCCTCTATATGACAGCATCCTATATGCGATATCATCCCATAGAGATATCCCAACGTGACAAAATCCAGGCAATGACACCCCTCTACACCCACAAAATCCACTATGCGCGACAGCATCCCATGTGTGACAAACCACCGAGCGATGAAATCCAATGAATAATGACACTTACTGCGTGGCGATATTCTGTACGCGGCTTAACATCCACAGGCAGCCCACTTTCTGCGACCAAAATCCCGCTTTGCCCCTCTGGCGACAACATCTATGCCGCGACCAACATCCAGCGCGATGAAATTAACACGCTGGTGACATCCTGCATGCGATGAAATCCATTGCTTGTAAATCCCGCCGTGTGAAATCCATTGTCGCGGCGAAATCATAGATGCGATGACATCCTCTACAGCGATGAAATCCATTTGCACGTGAAATCCTTGTCTGATGAAATCAGCTGGCGGGTGAAATCCATTAGCATTGATGACATCCTGCTTGTGATAGAAATCCATTTATGCGATGAAATACAACTAGCGAGGAAATCCACAACACGATAGAATCATTTGCGCTGTCAAGTGCTCTGTGCATTGCGTAGAAAACTTTTGCAGTGTGTAGTTGCAAATAAATGAAATAATAAATGAAAAGCTTCCTTTTTGAAACTAGCCATTGGAGATGTTAGATGATGCTAGGCATAAAAACAATATGGGTGCTAACAAGCATGACTTTGCAAATTGTTGAGAAACCTCTAACCTTAGCTATGAAAGCCATGGTGCTAAGAGATGGCTCCAAGGGCGCTGTCCACCCTGTGGGGTAGCAAAGAATGATGAATAAGTCTTACTATCCATTGGAAGCTACTTCCAAATAAACTTTCAAGCTGTAACTTGTAACACATCTGCTGAAACCCAAACTGTATGTATAAGCTAAAATCTGAAACTAAGGCTGAAATGGCTGCCAGTTGTTGAAATTCTCCTTAGTCAGAACTTTTCACACTCCTATCTAATCTAAAAAAGATGAAATGAGTACTCAATCAAGTGATTCTAAAGGTGCCAATGCATCCAATCAAGTAATTGTTTTCTCGATTTTCCCCTGCTCACATTTTTCTTAAGAAGGAGACAAATGTAAAAGATAAAAGATCAAAACAAAAATTGAATAAAATCTGAGCTTATGAATAGAGCAAATTCCTCCTTCAGTGACTGTAATAGGTTGGCCACATGATCTTGAAAACCGTGAAAAATCATTTCTTCTTTATGAACAAAACATAGAGACAATCCTCTTTCATTTTCTTTTGTTGTGAGAACATTTTCAAATGAAATGTAAGCAATAGGTTTGTCTACTCTTCCATCATATCAACAAAAAAATTAATACATCCTTGAAAGACATCTTCAAATATGATATCCATATTATGTGCATCAAGGTTATTCTCTTATTCATCAAACAATTTTGGTTTGGTTTTATTAACCTTCTGAAAATTTGCTTAAGGATTGTCATTTTGACTTTCAAATGAATGAATGGAAATAAATTCCTACTCATAATCTTCTTGCAAATACGAAAATCCAATAGCATGCACTATTTCACAGTATAGAGTTCCCATGGATGCATTTCAAAACCATGATTTTCAAAGGAATCCAATAAAACAAGCGCCTCTTCATTATATTTCTATATTTCTGATTGAAGTGGAAAACATTGTTTTGTTGCTTTCGTGAAACTCTATGTAATTTGTTTTTTCACTTCTTGAAGTCTCCATAGATCACGATTTCAAAAATACATCCATGTCTAGGCCACTTAGAATTTGAACAACCACATAATTCACAGGGGAAGAAACACAACTTTGAAACACTTTGTCCTGCTGAAAATCTTGTTGAATATCTTCATCAGGATTCGAGGAGAAGGAAAATGACTTTTAATAACAATTTCTTGATCAACTTCATCTTCAACCAAAGGAGGGGATAGTATTTGTTGTTGGGATGAATATTCATAAAAGGCTTCTATGATTTCACCATTCTTGCACTCTTCATCACCAAAAACATTTTTCAAGGTACTTAATGAAATGTTCATAAAATTCACAACAATCTTCAAACACCAAGAATGAAGGGTTAGATTCTCCATAATGCTTAAAGAATGTTACATGGAAATATTTAAGAGAGTATAAGCTACCTATTTTTAAACATTCATACCATAATCTTGCTTTCCCTCTAGAGTAGCCATAAACATTATCATCAAACAATCTTGATGAAATTCAACCCCCAACTTACAAATGTTCATGTGAAATCTAATCAAGTGCAAGACAACATAATTTCCTTTCCCATCCTTGAATTTAGGCAAATATTTTTACCAATCTATGTGAATACAATTTGGAAATCTAGGAATATGAGATCGATTCATTGGAGCATGCCTTGTAGATCTATAATCCATCTTGAAGCAGTGGAGTCATCAATACAATCTTTTAGGCTACTAGGTCTTTGGACAGTAAATTAAGCCATGAAAAAATTTAATTCTAGATTCTTGAAAATGGAGTCATTAGGTGAATGATGTACAACCTTTTTTGTGTTTGAATACTTTTCACCATAAGTACTTAGATCTGAAATTTTTCATTTCTCGGGGAGAATTTGACCTTCTTCTCTGACAATGGTGCCAAAATGTTGCTTTTCGGTAATGTCTTTTAAGGCTATATCAAAGAAATCCCCAGGGTAACTATTTCAACCAACTTTAGATTGTATTAGGACCTATACAACCTAGAAGGCTCTCTCATTATGTCTAATGAATGTTAATAAGCTCAAATATTTCATCCAATAAATGCAGAGGGTCATGATACTGGCAATGGGACACGTTTTGTTTTTAAAGAGATGGTAGGACACACAAGAGATAAAGTACCATTGGGCTATGGAGGTGGTTCAAAGCTTGATAGAAGTAAATGACTTCGATGAATTTAGAGGATAAAAGGCTAGCGACAACAATATTGATTGCAAAATTGTTGTGTGTGGTGGGAGAAAAACACATGAAAGAGCTTCCAGGCTGCGAGGGATGAATTCAGAGTTTTCTTAGAAGAAACATAGTTTGTCTAAATGGTGTGAATCTAGAGCACCGTGCGGTGAATTCTAGATTCGAAATCATGTTCCGATTTAGATAGAAATTTACAAATGTGAATATAAGAGCACAGAAAGAACATCATGGAAAGAATACAATAAATCAAATTGCCACTATTAGACTATTTTCATCAAAACTTCAGGACCTTTGCATTAAGTCTCAATCAGATCAAAAACACATTCAATAGTCACTGTCTACACAATTTTCCAACCAACGCGTCTACTACTATCATACCATATGAAATATATATAATATAGGTCCTTTACAACTCACCAATTCTAACTCCAGCCCCTTTCCCAAAATAGAAGCAACTACAAACAAAAAATGACAAATACGTTTTAACTGATTTCCTGTTTTTTTAGGAGGCGAAATTATGAAAATAGGCTTCAAATGCCACTTTTAATTCTCAATCTGTAATAGATGTGTAAACTATAAGAACGGTTTTTGTAGGTAAGATTAGTCTAAATAAAAAAACTCTCTCGGTTTCTCTTAGAATTCATCTCCATATGTTTTGGAATTATGTGTCGTAAAAACATGTCTTGGACAAGAAATCATGAAAGATGAAAAATGGGGCTCAAATATTCCTTGGTGTCCCTATTAGGCTGACACATTTTGAAAATATGATAGAGTTTTTTATTATATGGTTTGTCCTAGACAAAAACCTCTCGGCTAATTTCAAAATTACCTCGGTTGGTGAGAAATATGGATCTTTAAATTGGACCACTAAACCCGGTCATTTTAGCAGTGTGACACAGCACATGCCTTGAGGAAAATCCTTTACTGCAGCAGAAGAAATCCACTGCGCGATGAAATACACTCCACGATGAAACCCTCTGCATGGAAACATCCTATAATAGACATCCCATGTAGCGACATCCACAATGCAAAATTCAGCATGATGAAATCCATAGCGCCAATGACACCCTCGCGACAACATCCTATGCTTGCTGACAACCCAACTGCTTGTAGAAAGAATCACTCTACGATGAAATCCATTTGTGCAATGGCTTAGATGCATGAAAACATCCTATGCATGGCAGAATCCCATGCACGATAGAGCACTATGTGATGAAATCCACTACACGAAAAAATCCAGCATGCTTGAGAAATCCATTCTTGTGATAATGACATCCTCTAGTACAGTGAAATCCAACTGCATGTGAAATCCACTCGATGAAGAAATCCTTAGCGTAGTCCTTTGCATGATGAGCACTCTGTATGTCATTAGCAAATTTTTGCGGTCGCGTGGTTGCAGATGGAAGTGGAAATAATAAATGAAAACCTTTTGTTTGAAACTAACCCTTGGAGATGTTAGATGATGCCAAGCATAAAACAATATGGGTGCTAAGAGGCATGACTTTGAAGATTTTCGACAAACCTCTAACCTTAGTGGTGCTTGGATCACATCTTCAAGATTTGTAATACCTCATTCTATTGTTTCTAATCAAGATCCAAATTTCACTATGTTTTGGCGGTTGTTCCCATCTAGGGCACCAAATTGCACCTCGGCATAGCCTATCATATCGATACTGATGGTCAAAATGAACTTGTCAACACGTGTTTGGAAACATATTTTAGAGTGTTTCATGCGAAAGGAAAAATCAGTTAGCTCAATAGGATTTACCACTAGTTGAATGGTGTTACAACACTTCTTACCATACAACTACCATGACTCTTTTGAAGCGATTATATGGGCAAAATCCACCTTCAATTCTCTCGTACATGCCTAGTGTCTAGAAGGTCCAGGCGGTTAACCAAAATCTTACAGTTTGAGAGGATATTATCCATACCCTCAAAGAATTTGGTCATGGCCCATAAACGCATGAAGCAACAAGAAAATCAAGGTCGTTTCGAACATCAATTTGATAAGTAGACCAGGTGTTTCACCTTCATTTGGAACCCTATAAGAAGACTTCACTCAAGGCCGACCATTGTCAAAAAAATGGTGCCCAAATTTAAC
This sequence comes from Picea sitchensis, assembly GCA_010110895.2. Taxonomy (NCBI): domain Eukaryota; kingdom Viridiplantae; phylum Streptophyta; class Pinopsida; order Pinales; family Pinaceae; genus Picea; species Picea sitchensis. Next base: position 5,210 of record SNQJ01S0080578.1, on the reverse strand, counting down.
GGTCCTTATACAGTTATCAAGCACGTGGGACAGGTGGCATATCAGTTAGTTTTTCCAAGTCATTCTAAGTTCCATCCTATCTTTTATCTCTCCTGCTAAAAGAAGGTGATTGGAACTAGGTTCCAAACTCAAACCATCCTTCCAAATTTGGATGAAGAAGGCTCCATCTAGTTGTAGCCACAAGACGTTTTGGACCAATGTGAGCATCTTTTCATTGCACCATCAAGGAGGTGTTAGTCTAGTGGAAGATACAACTCTGGTAGATGCCACAGGGAGACAACTACCATTTTGCAGTAATTTCCACACCTCAAACCGCCCAGGAACAATGGCGTTTTTAGAGGCATGTTAGGGACCCTAACCATCAAATGGAGTAGAATAATATATCTTCCATGTAATAAATGACAATATTAATGGGCCTAGTAATAATAAAGAATAATTCAAATATAATAAGACCCTGAAATAGGGGAAGCCTTACGTTTTAGAGGGATCTTCCTCTAGAATGTTCTTTTAATAGATATATTTAGTATAAATGAGGAGTTGAGGGTATGACAAGCTTTTTGTTGAGAAATATTGTAATAGAGCACTATTTTGTTGGAGGTTTCCCTCTTAAGAGGCAAATGAACATTGTTTCCCATCAATAAAGGTGTGTGCAGTGTTTGGGACATCTATTGTGTTGTTCTTCTTTTATTCTCTGCAATATTTATACGTGTTTGGCTACTATAATAGATCTAGTACCTTAGAATATTCGTTTATATATAGAAAATCATTTCATGGTTTCTCCTATTTGGGTTTCCACGTAAAATATAGTGTATTGTGTAGTTGATGTGATGCTACTTACGTTTATATTCTCAATGATATATTGATGATACATTGATTATATATTGCTGATAAAGTTGGTTTATATATTGTGGTTAAAAGTGGTAAAGGGATTTACTCATACTCATTCATCCCCCTCTATCAGTATTCCAACAAATTGAGCCCAAGAAGCATAATTTAGGGCACAAGGCCATTGTTTTTCTCTCACGACCTTATTTGAACTCAAGACACATTATTGGTTCACAACTAACCTAATCATGGTGCCCACATGAAACTTGGAGGTAACTGATAACTAGAAAAGGTCTATTGTGGTGGTTCTAGGACTTGTACATGGTGCTTGAGTGTCTGAAGAAAGGTTTAGGACTAGAGGTTCTTGTTTCCCTCACCTAATCATATACATGAGACACATATGTGATGCCCAAGACCTTAAAATCACACTCATATTCAACTTATATGTGAACAATTCTCTAGAGAGGGCTCATATTCTTGAGCTTGAGAAGGTTCAATCAACTCTTAAGGTTGTTACTTCCCCCTTGACCATGGTTATTCCTCGATAGGCATTTCTAGTGCACAAAACCTACTCATGGTGCTTGTATACTACTCATAGGTAAAATACCCCCTACAATGTTCTTGCATGTTGGTTTGAGTATTTATTCAATGCTATTCATCTCAAGATGCTTCAATAATATCATAAGACAATTGTTTTCAGTCTTTGATGATAGTTAAGTCTCCACAAATGATGCATTCTCTCATGTGATGGTTTGATGATGTGTTCATGGCATGAGCTTGAGAAGCTATGTTTATGGGTCAAGGTTGTTTCTTCCCTTCCCCAACCAATTTCAAAGGCTTGAGGATGTTGTTTTCCTACCACGACTATGGTTGGGGACTCAATACCCAATGATGTTGCGTGAAACATATTAATGGCACTCATATCCAACTCCTAGGGAAAACACCCCCTAGTGAGGGCTCAAGTCACTACACCTATGTTTTTCTCATAGTATGTGAGATCAATAAGGCTAAATTATGGATTAAGACCCTTATTTACCCCCTTGACCATGCTCAAGTATCCAAACCAATTTCTAGTGCATAGAGCCTATCATGGCACTCATATCCCCACTCAAGGTTTGTGAAAAACCATTACAAAGGAATCATGTGTTGGTTCAAGGACTCATTCGAAAATATCACAAGGTTCTTATTTTCCCTCCTTGACCATGTTCATGATCTTGTGACCCATCATTCATGTGCAAAATTTGCCAATCATATCTATATCCAACTTTGATTCCAATGATCCCCTAGAGAGGGTTTGTGTTGTGGCTGGGTTACAAATGTTGTTCATGGTGATTAATCCCAACAAGTGGAATTTATGGCCTAAGGCCTAAGTTCTCTCATCCCCTAACCATAGTTCTTGATATCTAGAAGGATCATCAAGGTCTTAATCCCCTTGTTTCCACCTCTAACCATGTTTGATATCGAAACCCATTTCTAGTGCAAAAAACATACTCATAGCACTCATATCCTACTCAAATTGTAAGGAACATCGACTATGGCCTCGATAATGATTCATGGTGTGGGCCTGAGACAAATTCTCATTCAGGAATGTGTTCTATTTCAGTTGTGGTTGTGATATCCCTCTAGTAGGATAGAGATATGGTAGAAGGGTATCATGCGGTCGTTTGAGGTTTTGTTGAACACTATAGCCTAATTAGAATATTTGTGCATAATAGGTGTTTTTCATGGTGATTAATTCTAAAAAGAATCATTTAGAATGAAAGACCCATTATTTTCCTCTGATTACTTTGGTTAGACCTTTGAACACATTCTTGATGAAACACTAACCTAGTTATTCCACCTATAACACCCTTGGAGGTCACTGATAACCAACAAAGGTATGATGTGGTGGTTTTAGGACTCGTCCATGGCACTTGAACCTACAAAGAAAATTTTAGATCCATAGTCCCTTGTTTCTCTCCCCCAAACATGGTCACTAACTCAAAACCCATTCATGATTAATCAGACCTTAGAATGGTGCCCATACTCAACTCATTTATCAACGAATCCATTGAGAGTGCTCATGTCATGGTTTCTAGGTGTTATTCATGATGCTCAATCCTGAGAAGTTTAAATAGAGATTAAGGATAGTGTTTTCCCCTTGACCATTGTTATACCTCAACACACATTTCTAGTGCACAAAACCTAATCATGGTGCATGTATCCTATTCAAAGGCCAAAGACCTCCTACAAAGATCCTACATGTCGATTCAAGTACTTGTTCAAGGCTATTACAATTAAGAAGATTCAATAATATCCTAAGACACTTTATTTCAATGTTTGATGATGGCGAAGGCCTCACAAACTATCCATGTTCCTGTGTAGTGGTGCGTGTTGGATTCTTGAGAGGGGGTGAATCAATAATAGAAATTTAATCCCTTTGCCATATAATCCAAGTTTTATCTCAGTGACATTATCATCCAATAGCTGCATAGTAAATAAGCAATGAACAAATGAACAAACATACACATACCGCGATGCACCGGTGTTTTGCAGTGGAGAGCCAAATCGAGGAGAAAAAAACCACAGAATGTTTTTCTTATATGCCTTGAAAGAATTACATTCATTGGAAGCACACCAACTTCCTTTGTTTTCCAACTTCTGGCTGAGGAGGCTCCAACCCCTAGTTTCTCAGGGCTACAACCCAGGGAGCTCCAACTCCCAAATTCTTTGGCTTCTTCTAGAAGGAGGCTACAGCCCCTATGTTCTTGGCTACAACCCTTCCTTGCCCCATCCAACCTTACCCTGAGTAGAGGTAGAATGATGGAACCACTGTCACTATCATTGTGGGATATGCTGCTATAAAGCCTGTGCTAATAAATGAAGCCATGCCATCAGCCTTTGCCTCAGCACGTAATCAGCACAGTACCATGAAACAGAGTGCATCAGCCATGCAACACGTAATCAGCACATTGCCATAGGCAAGTGCATCTAAACAAGTGCATCAACCATGCACCAACCTGTAATCAACCTGTACCATAAACAAGTGCATCCAACCATGTACCAAGTATGTACCAATCATGTGTCAACTACTCATCAACTATGAATCATCAATATGTACCAACATCATCAACTCTACACCTCATGTATGTTCCAACTCATCAACTACTTATCTCAACCATGTACTCAACATATAACTCAACCTGTAATCAACCTGTATCATAAACAACTCCATCAACCATGCAACCACCTGTAATCAACCTGTACCATAAACAAGTGCATCCAACCATGTACCAATTATGTACCAATCATGTGTCAACTACTTATCAACTATGACTCATCAATATGTACCAATATAATTAAATCTACACCTCATGTATGTGCCAACTCATCAACTACTTATCTCAACCATGTACTCAACATGTAACTCAACCAAAAGCACTCATCAATTTCATCATCCAAATCTGATTTATAGATCTGTAATATACTAGTGTATATGATCACATTCCTTCAAACCTTCCTTAACTTTAAATACAAGAGACTAGCATTTCATCAAACTTTTCTTTAGTCTCACATGCCTAGTTTTGGATTAGTCAACAAACCTAACTTGAAGTAATCATAACTTTGTACTTGTAATGTATAAACATATGAAACTGATACACAATGTTCTTCAGTGTGTTTTATGCAATTCCTCCAAGTGTCACTACTTGGAATCTCTCAAAAAAGGAGTTATAGCAAAAATGGCAGACCTTACTGAATTATGGCTTATTCTATAGAGAAACCTTGTAGAGCGTGCCCCGCACAAAATATTTGATGAATTGATATGAAACTATTACATAGAATACTAAAGAATGTACCCTAACCAACAAATTTGGTCTCACTTAATTGGGATCTGTTATGAAGAAGTTATGATGTTTATACCCGAAACACCTGATTTTGACTAGTTTCAGGACTTGCCACAAACCCTATTTTCCATGGAGTGTAAATCCCAAAATACAATGAACCACAAGCTTAGTTTTTTACCACAGATACTTGGATATGTTTTCTCACTTTCATACCAATTTCACGGTCTGAAACATTATAGAAAAAAAGTTATAGAAAAAATGGTGAGATGACCTGTAAATAACATACCTTAGAAAGAAGCATCAAAAGAATTTATCCTTCCTTGCATTTCGGCCTTCTTTTCTTCAAATTCACTCAGAATTTCGATTTAGATATCCTTGGTTACCTCAGACACATATAGATATTCAATATGCTCAAGTTTGATTGAAATGAGAGTGCCTTGCCTCTTATTTATACTCTCCAAGTAGCTTCCTTAAAAACATCTTCTAGGTCACTTGGCCCACTTTCCTTATTTTAGGGTTGGGTCCACTTCTAATTTCTCCATTAAATTTATTATTGAAATA
>SNQJ01S0080577.1:43849-66928 GCA_010110895.2 Picea sitchensis | reverse complement strand
TTTGTTCTACTTCTTCGGCACTTAGATCACCCTTGTCGCACAACCCTGCCTCTTAATGATTCATTTATCTCTAAATCTCTGTGGGTTTGGAAGCCCCACTAAGCTAGCTTCCCTCAAAAGTTATTCTCTAATATAAAACCGGACATTGTTTTTCTACAAGAAACCCTGGTCAGCAGTGATAAGGAGAAAGATCTCTTCTTGTAGTGTCTCCCACACTGGTCTATTGTTGCCTTAGACTCTCTAGGCCGCTTTGGAGGCTTGCTTACTCACTGGAACCCTGATGTTGCAGATTTTCAAGCCTTTGGTATCTCTGTAGGGATCTTTGTTGAAGGTAAGTTTAAATTCTCTACTACCTCTTTCAAACTCTTAAACTGTTATGCTCCCTATAGCGATCGCGAGCCCTTCTGGCAAACACTCTTTGACTCTGGCATCCTCCATGAGGACAACCTCATTTTAGGCGGTGATCTAAACTTCACCCTTTCCGCTAATGAAGTGTGGGGTGCTTCTGTGAGCATTGACCCTAAGGTCAATTTTTTTGACTCTATCCTCCATAGATCGGGGCTTATTGACCTCCAGCCTTCGGTCTTATCTCCCATTTGGCGAAACAGCAGAAATGGGGTCAATGGTATCACCAAAAGACTTGACAGGTTCCTTTTAGCCTCCAAGCTGATAGGCGAACGACTACATTTCAGGTCCTGGGTTGAACCTTCAACGATTTCTGATTACCACCTGATTTGTCTACAAATTGAAGGCCCCCCACGACTGTCGGCGGCTCCATTCAAGTTTAATTGTTCATGGATTGAAGACCCTGGGTTCAACTCTCTTGTCCACAATACTTGGGTGGATTTACAAGACTAATCGAACCCTTCGGCAATCCTTCTTCTAATTGAAAAACTTAAACACTTGAAGCAGGTTGTTATTAAATGGCAACTTAATAAGCAGCAGGCTATGAAGGTCGATCTGATATACGTGGAAGAACATATTGCAACACTCTTTAACAATAATCTGTCACATATCTTTGTTGTAGATGATATAAACACCATCCAGGATTTAACTCGTAAGAAGAATGAGATTCTAGCTCATGAAGAAGCCACCTGGAGACTCCGCAGCCGGGCGGCCTGGATTGATAAAGGAGACAAGAATACAAGCTTTTTCCACAAATTTGCATCACAGAGGCACAACCACAATACTATCTGGGACCTGACTGATGATGATGGAAACTCAGTCATGACTGATACGGAGTTACATCTACTGGCATTTAACCATTTTAGAACTCAATACAAAGCCATTGAGTCTGAAAACATAGATGTCTAGTTTGATGTATTACAGACGATCCCTCGCTTCTTCAAGGAGTCTGACAATCAGAATATTGGCAAACCTGTCACTATCGTTGAGCTAAAACACATTATTGATAATATGCCCAAGGACAAAAGTCCTGGTCCAGATGGATGGACTCAGGAACTTTTCCAGCACTTCTTTGAGATCATGGGAATGGATCTGCTTAGAGTTGTAGAAGAATCACATCTCACAGGAATTATACCTGGAGCACTAAATGCAACATTCTTCATGCTAATTCATAAAATCAGTAAGCCGATCAATTTCAATGACTTCAGACCCATTGCTTTATGCAACTTCACGTACAAAGTCATCTCCAAGACTATTTCCAACCGTATTAAAGATACTCTAGCCAAGTGTATCTCCACTAAACAATTTGGCTTCTTGAAGGATAGATTGATTTTTGATGTTGTGGGCATCACCCAAGAATGTCTACATTCGACCAAGGTTAAAAAACTGAACTCGACCATCCTTAAACTTGATTTAAAAAAAGCTTATGATAGTGTCATTTGGAAATTCCTACATTTATTACTGGACCAGATCGGACTTGATAGGCTTGCCATATCTTGGATTATGGGCTACATTACATCGGTCAACACGGCAGTTCTGGTGAATAGAATTCCCATAGACTTCTTCCACTGCCATCGGGGCCTCCGTCAGGGTTGTCCTTTCTCACCCTTGATTTTCTTACTTGTAATTGAAGCACTCAGTAGAATGGTGATCCAAGCAGTAGAAATGGGTTCCTTTCAAGGGCTCAAAGTAGCTCTCAGCATCCTCATCTCACACTTGTTGTTTGTCGATGATGTCCTCATCCTGGGCTCCGGGAACATTTATTATTGGAAAAATCTTAAAGTAATCCTATCAAATTTCTGTGAGGCTACGGGACTATCTATCAACTTACAAAAATCTGTTTTTATTGCATAGAACATTGATCCAAATCTAAGGAGCTTCCTTCTTTCTGAATTCAAAATTCATATTGACAGTCTTGATCAGGGGTTGAAGTACCTTGGATTCTCCCTAAAACCAAATAGTGACAGAGTTAGTGACTGGTCGTGGCTCATCAAAAAGATTGAAAAGAAGATTGGAAATTGGACTTTTCGATGGCTATCCTTGGGCGGTAGACTCACACTAGCAACTTCAGTCTTACAAAGCATAAAATTTTATTGGCTTAGCCTTGCAAAAGCTCTAACTTCCATCCTCCAGCACATTCAGCATTTGATAAGTAGATTTATCTGGAAAGGGGGCAAAAAAGCCACTGGTTTTCACCTTGCAAAATGGCAAAGTCTAGCTAAACCAAAAGAGTATGGAGGATGGGGCATTAACACATGAAATGGTTTGCTCTCTCCCTAGCAGCCAAAACCTGTTGGAGAGGTCTCTTTGAAAATAATCTATGGAACAGGGTTCTCACAAGAAAATACCTTAAAGGTATAGACATCACCTCCTAGCTACGCAGGGACGTCCACACGACCCAAAATTCTTCCATCATTTGGCAAAACCTGATGCTCTCATTGTCAATTATCAAACATTGGTTGGCTTGGGAAATTGGGACAGGTCAATGTGTTATTCTTGGGCGCGACCCATACATTGGCTGCTTGGACTGCTATCAACTCTCCAACACGCTTCTCCTAAAATTGAACAGCCAAACCATTTTCTTGTTAGCACAGGGCACTGTGAGCGACTCAACGGAAGCTCAACAACAATGGTTGGACGCTAGACAATTGGGATTAAGTACTGAAAACAGTTTGGAATGGGACGTTTTCACACAAAACCTCAAGAACAGCGGCATCCGACTGAACAAGGAAAAGGACAAACTAACATGGTCTTGGAATCGGTCAACAGATAAGGTCACAGCCAGCACAGCTTATCAATGCATCCTTTACGCAAATAAAATTACTGCTGGAAAATGGTGGCATAAAGCGATTTGGATGGTGAAGGTAACGGTTAAAATTATCTGTTTCATGTGGCTATGCATAGAAGATCGCTTACTCACGGGCATTAACTATCAAAAGCGAGGTGGAATCAGCCCATCAGTCTGAGCCTTGTGTCTAAAAGAAAAAGAGTCTGCCACACATCTATTTGTGGACTGCTAGACCACACAATTGATCTGGATCAACATCCTCACTTCTATGGGGATTGACAGTGAGTGGAAGAGGGCCACCATTGAAGAAAATTTAAAATATTGGTTTCTTAAACTGCCAAACCTTAAACACGTACCTTTTTTTATTATGTGGGAGATTTGGAAATATAGAAACAAAATACTATTTGAAAACCGGTCCCTGAATGTCCCTAGGATTTACAAGAAAATTCTTCTTTCCATCCAAGAACATCCACATAAAGAGGAAGCAGATAAAACAACAGTACTACTAAACCATGTCTACTTCAATGACATCCCTATTGGTTTCTTCGATGGTGCAGCATCAGTAGACAAGTGTGGTATAGGTATTTTCTTAAAAATCACACTTGGACACAACATCCAAGCACATTTTGTTGGAGGAATAGGGAACAATATGAAAGTTGAGATGACGGGATTATGGGAACTCCTACTTCTTGCCACACACTTCTCTTTTAAAAAATTAATGGTGGCAGGAGATTCAAAGGTCACCATTGATTGGATAAGCGACAAAGTCAATCTGGATCTAATCTATCTCAGCCATTGGAAGGATAAGATTACCTCACTAAAGCAAGGTTTTGAATCCATAAACTTCATGCACATTCATAGACAGTTTAATAAAATTGCGGATAGCCTATCCAAGGAAGCTCTCAATGATAAACCAGGGTGGCTATATTACGAAGAGCATGTCAATGGAACTATAATTAGTTCTGGGAAACTACATATTCTATAGGGTGACATCAACCAGAAATACTATTGGGTTATAAAGTGAAATAGATAAATAAAGTAACCTCAGGATTCATCTGTAGCAGAAAATGACTATTCCATTCACGGAAGAAAGGACTAATGTAATTGAAAGTTTCATTTGATTCTAANAACTATTTTTTTCGTGTGAAAAAAAAAAAAAAAGTAGCGCCTTTTAGATCCCATAGTAATTAACAAGTTTAATAGTTACGGTTGAAATCGTATCAGCAACGCAGTGGTTCCAGGAGAACAAATCCTACTGATCATCGGTTTACATATGAAAGAACAAAGGTTTGATAATGTCCATTCCTCATAGAATAAGCGTGATCGTTGGCAGATGCTTTGGGCACAATCGAGTACCACCTGTGAATATAGGACAAATGCACTTTGTATATAGCATGAACATGAGCCAAATGCATGTAGCATGTGGAATAAATGGATTTTCCTTTAGAGGTGAATTGTTTAAGAAGATGTTGAGAAGATAACAACAAAGAAATAATGTCTAGTTTATAGTTGGTATGCTACCTTACCAGTACCGTGTTTTCCTGCCATTTATCATAATGTATTAGTTAAATATCTATAATGAATATTTGATACATTAATATAATTATTATTATTATTATTAAAAATTATATTGTTAATAAAATGTTAAATTTTATTTTTTTCACCAGGAAAAAAGCATTCTCACTGCTATTCTATTAAAAGAATCAAGTGAAAGAATAAAATGTTAAATTTATTTAAAGTAAGAATCTTTCACTTAATTTTTTTTTATAAATCTCAAAACATGATATGACAAGATCAAATTCTCCTAGCAAATTTATCAGAGCACATCAGAAGGTCTCTATGCAACATCACAAATGACAATAATTTAGTAAATAAAAACAATAATTTAGTAAATTTTATTTAGAAAACTCTGTGTGAAACAGTGAGGATGCCTTTCCTCACCTAAAAAGGAATGGAGACTTTGGGCGCTGAACTTGACCAGGTCAAAATCTGCTTACATCCTGGTGCTCATAGGCTCTCTCCTTAGCACTTGCATTTCCATCATTTTCCCGTGCACTTCTATACTTTGTGTTCAGATTTTTTCGGCAAGTATTAGCTACCATGTAGCCTTCCTTAAGGAAAAAGATATTGTTGGTCTAATAAAACAAAAAGAAATTGTTGGTCTATTAAAACAACTCAAAGAGCCAAGACTAAAGGTAAGATGAAATTAATTAGTGAATAAAGGTAAGGTTACCTCACTAAGAGATAAACTCATAATATTGGTGAATAAATATTTTATGGAATCGTCAATTTTAGTTGGTAGATTGAGAAGATGTCGGTCAAGGCACAATCCACTCATATAATGCACCTAATGGAAATAATGGTATGCACCAATCCTTTCACACAAATGCTTTTGAAAAATTCAAAATGGCTAAACTTCATGCACATATGGCCTTTTAAGAGAGATTTTGAATAATTCCCATGCATTATTATCCCAAGGAAGTAGACATCTCTTACGGAACAAAGTAAAGAAGGTCATTATTAACGAAATCCAAGATCATGTAGTTCTTCCTATCTGTTAGCACTCTATAATTCCCAGAGGTTGTTAAGGGCAGAAGAAATTAACAGAGGTGACTTACCAAAACCACTTTGACACTGGGATCTAGCCCTGCCATTTTCAAAGAGGGATCTCTCTGTCGGATTTAGATATGTTTGAGTTTTAGATATTAGGCTAGTTAAAATAATCTGGGTTTGTTTGTTTTGTTTATAAAGATTGGTTGAAGTATTGCTTTAAACATCCATTGGGCTATGGGGTATGTGTTAAAGATTAAGATCTGATTACAGTTTTTATAATTTTTCTTCATAGGGCGAGATAATAAGAATGTTGGATCTATTAAGATTAAATGTGGTGGAAAGATAGAACAGGTGAGAGATTCAACCAAGTAAAGAAGCAATTAATAATTTCTTCAGTTAATATCAGATGAAATAACATTCATATCGCTAAAGACCAGAAACAGAGTGCACGAAACAAATTATGTTCATTAACTTCCTTTAAACGATTAGAAACAGAAAACAATATGATTTACAGAGTAAGATAAACATTAACATAGCAAGATAAACATCACCAACATCCAAACGCAAGAATCCTATGAATCTGTCTTTTTATTACTAGTCGCTCTTCTCAAAAAGATTACAAAGATAGCTTCATGGGCGCAAAAATCAACCCCAATACTTCTAAGTGAGAAATATTTATACAATAATTACATCCGATCATGTCTTTAATGACTAGGATATGGTGGAGGAAAAATCTAACTAACTAGATCACATATTATGAAATAATAGCACTACTAGTGATCTGTTCAAATCTTTGAGTGCTAATTTTTGGGAAAGTAGTTGGTGATTCATCCACTCGACTTTGACTATCTTCCTCAAGCTGACTCGGATGTCCACATCATCTCTACTCGAGTAAGTCACATAGGTCTTCCCATCTCTTTTGACTAGGGATGGAAACCTTGAGTAACCTTCTGTAAGTTTCATCCATCTTTGTGTAATTGGCAAAGGATAGCTTTGTGATGAAGATTTACTTTATCTCATGTTGGATGCTCGGGTCCAACTATAAAGTTTCTAACAAATCCTTGCCAGTTATGCTCCCTTGTCTGCCTGCAAATTTAGAACCATCTTTCGCCACTGTAAGGATCTTATGTTTGTAGTCTGACAGAGTAATCAGTTTATCATTGATCACTAGTAAACATGGAAGACCTTTATTGTGAAATGAGTCGACCTTGATGAAAAACCTGTGCACTCCAATATCCATTGTCTGAGATTTCTCCTCAAGTTGCAGCATAAATCCCTTCTTGGTCAAAACTTTCTTGACCTCAAGGATTGTTTTTGTCGTATCCTCGATTTCCAAAGATTCCAACTTTTCTTTGGTCTTGGAATTCAAGAACCTGATGATTTATGTGGCCTCAGAAGACTTTTCTCCCAATTCTCCCCTTATCTTATCAATGGCTTGTCTGGCTCTCTGCACAAGTTCATGCTGTTCAAACACAACTTGTATAAGGGGCCATATCTCTGTCATTGACTGGAAAATGTCCATCCAAATGTTTTCCTTGGCCTCTGACAGTGTCTTGGCCATGACTGTCTCTTTCTGCAACTTCTGTATCTCTTGGGTGAGCCTCTGTGATTTATGCATCTCAGTGTTGTCACTGGATTGAAACATAGATTTCAGTTTCTGGAGGTTTCCGATCTCCTCTTGTAGTCTTTTGATTTCTTCTCCTTACAGAGTCATGTCCTCCATTGAATTTTCCAATTTCTCATAAGCATCCAGGGTTGTTACTGGGATAGCTGATGGAATTTTTGTTGTAGTGGTTGTTGTTGTTGTACTAACTCCTATGAGAAGAACTACTTGCAGAGGGATGACATTCATTGGCACACTTTGTTCCTTCTCTTTGACCAGCTTATCTAGCTCAGCCTCCATATCCTTTATCTGTGCATTCTGCTCCATGATTAGTTTTAGCATTTCCTCCTTGTGGCCTTCAGTCTCAGCCATCTCTTTTTCCTGTGAATCTTCAATGGCTGGGAGTTTTAGTTGTTTCCTTAAGGAGGCTATGTCAGCATTCTTCTTCTTTAGCAGTTCCTCAGCTACCTTAACATTTGATGGATCATATCCAATTTTGAGTATCAGCTCCTCCAGAGATTTGATCTTGTTATCTTTTGTTAGGGAGGATATCTTCTCCATCTTCAACTGAGACTGGACATTGTTTAAGGAGACCTGCAACTTTGCAGCAGACATGGAGGTATTTTCCAGGGTGGAGAAAATCATCACCCCAGTCTGTCTGTGCATATCCATTTGATCAGTTGGATGCACCTCTTTGACATCGAATTCAAATGTGGCCCTCTTGTAATAAAAAACTGACTTGGGATGAGGAACCTGTGTCTATAGGAACGCCATATGCATCATTCCTTTCTCTGTGTCAAAGGCAGATAATAACCTGTGTTGTGTTGTCGATGTCTACTTCCAAAACTGTGCATAGTTTTTTTTGGTCAGCAACTCATTCTTCTTTTTAATCAAGTTATATTTCTCAAAAATATTAAGTCATGCAAGCTCCTGTGAGGACTTAGTTGACAATGTGGTATCAGACTGTTTTTTGGATGAGAAAGTGGACATTGTTTGTTGACTACCTGAGAAGGGTGATGAGTGTGGTCCTTCCATAACTATGGTGGACTGAGTTTCTTCTTCTCTGGACCCGTCAGGTGTATGGTTGGTTTTGGTCCTCTTCTTGTAGACTTGGAAATCTTCTGCTAAGACTTTTGTGACTGAAGGAGATACTTCTTTTCTGGGTCTCTTCTCTTCTTGTACCTATGGAGTGCTGGTATGTGAAATGTTGGTTCTTGAAGTTTGATGTTCTGTGTCTAGCAGAGTGTTTTCCTCCCACTCTGTCTGGTTCATGAATTTTTCAATTTCAAGTTTGGGCACATGAGCATAGGGAAAAATCTTGTTCTTTAGCCTGGTTTCTGCAATGATGCCACAAGGGTCATAGTGCCATGGGAAGCTGAGGCTGAACTTAATTTCCTTTAATAGTTTATTGGCTTCCTCTCCCCCAGCTTCGCTATTGCAAATGAAAGAGCCTATCTGACCTTTGATTATGAGTTGTTGTTTCTTCTTGAATGCCACAAAGTGAATATCATCTAAATTTATCATCTGTCTGATATATTCCAGAGCGAATATCCTGACAGGAAAATACCTTGGTAGCTTGTAAGGGGGTAACTCACATCTGTAGATTATGATTTCAGTATGATCTTGGTAGAGGTACCAGTCCCCTGTTTTATCTAGATCTGACAAGTGTAGAATTCTCTGAATTTCCTTGTTTATCCTTGGTTATGTTCTTCCACTGAGCATGCATACCAATCGATGGTAGAATTGGTCAATGAACTGCTTGAAGTTGAACTCAGATAAGTTCTTCCTCACTATGGATGTCCAGGAGGTCATAGGTTGAGGGTTACCATCTTGGTCCAACTTCTGCTGGGAGAAGGAGAACTTGTTTGCTCGGAAAAATAGGAACAGGTACTCCAATATTGAAGAATACCTGAACATACCTTCTGTAGAAAACTTGAACAATTGTTCATGGATGTTGACAGCTAGAAACTGACTGTAGTCAAACTGTGCAGTAGCCTTTTCCTCAGTGGATAAAATGGATAAAAAACCCAGAATGGGTTCATCTACCCATTCATCATAATAGTATCCTAACAGGCAACATAGGGATGAGATGGTATGGTTACCTTTGACTGAGAAGATGGAGGAATGATATGGGGGATTATTTTTGGGTAATTGGACGTTTTATGGTAGGAAAAGTTCAAATATTTGAGCTCTCTGCGGGAAAGACAATTTCTGGTATAGCTCGGTCAAAATTTCAATGGAGAAGGGGGAGGCAGAATCATTTTTGGGTATTTGCAGTATTTGATTTATCGTTTCAGGGGTGATAGTGAAAATAGTTTCTCCAGACGAAGAGACAATGGCCCTTTGGTCGGGAAGGTAGTGAGCTTGGAATTTCAGGGAAAATTTGGGAAAATGGTATGTCTGGGGAAAAATATACAATGGAAGGTTGGACTCCCAGAGTCCAATATCGTCGCTTTGATCCAAAAAAACATCCTTGAGCCAGAAGTGTAATTTGAAGAAGCTGAATTCACATTTCGGCTCTGCAATTAAATAATCTTTATCGGCCAAGGGTATGCGATCCAGGTCGATAGGAGGAGGGAGGAAAGGATTTTATTCAGTTTCAAAGGCTTTGGACTTGGGCGCCATGATCAAACTGATACCTGCAAACGGAAAATGGTGTTAATTGTGTTTACCAGGATTTAATGGAGGTTGTTAACTGTAAGCTCGATGGTGGTTGTCTTAAGAATGAGAAATGATGGCATCGACTGAGTCTGTATCGATGAACAGTGAAAAATGGCAAAAGAACGACGTTAAATGGTTGAAAGGGGTATCTGTTATGGAGCGGGTGGTGAGTCGGTCGAGTAACGGTAATGGTCAACTGCATTGATTGGCCAACGGACATATTGGATGTGATGTGGAGGGCATTGAATGGCCAATGGGTGGATGGAGGTGATGTGGAGGGTAATGAATGGCCAACGGGTGGATGGGATGTGACGGGCGACGGGTAAGTGGAGTGTGGCGGCGGAGCGCGGAGGTGGTATCAATGAGTGGTTTGGCGGTTTACTTGGAGGGGGGGGTAGGCGGTAAGCGGTAAGGAGTGNAAGGTTGGGGGGGTCTGATATTCTCTGCGTGTCGTTGATCTGGGCGCGCTATGATGAACCGTTGAGATTAGTGCGCTCTTTACCACAAAATGCCAAAACTGTCATATCGCCACAAAACTTAGGATAAACACATTTTGTGGGTTTTTGCAGCTCCCCTTTCTTTATTTTGTCACCAAGGGGTCAAAAATACATCGTTTTAACTCAAATCACAAGCATTTAATCAATTTTTTAACAAGATTTTATTGAAACAAAGCATACTAACCTATCTCATAATCTAAGTACCTAGTACATTTAACCCAGATTAAATTGTTGGGTCAAAAATTACTCTAACCTAAGACATTTGACCAAGCTTAAACTGTTTTATCAAACTTATTCACTACCCTATCTAATTTGGCTAAGATTAAACTATTTAGCCAAATTTATTCACTATCATATCTGCATAAATTGAAAGAGTTTGATCATGGTTAGACAATATGAATAAAGCTAAATTATTTCATGGGGTTTTATCCTTTTCTTTTTTATTTTTATACCCTCTTCTGATTTTTTGTATTTTTCTTTTCTTTTCTTTTTCTTTTTTCTTTTTCTTTTTTCTGTTTCTTTTTCTTTTACTTTTACTTTTTCTTTGTAATCATTTGCAAAATAAAACATTTTTTACAATATAATGCAATTGTAAGAAAATATTATAATCACTAGGTGATCCTATGAAACATAGGGTTATAACAGTGGCTCCACTTGGGGATGGTGCTCTCCTTGTGAGGTGCCAAGAATCCAACTACCTGTTGCTTTGAATCTCCTTCCTCGGTGTTTTTTCTACATCCTGATCTGCTTTATTCTGATTGTAAAATTTGTGATCCAGATTAGTGGCCCGGTGCCTTCTCTTTGGGCTTCAACCATCTGATAAAAATCACCTCACACATGACATAAAAGTAAAAGTAAAAGTGGTTTGTACAATGGGATGAATGACTAAGATCTTCATTCTGGTGGAACATAATGTTTTAGCATACTGCCATTTATAGGTCCTCCTGGGAGGTCTGCTCCATCATTGTCCTTGAGTAAGAATGCATTATTTCCTCTATATGCTTGGATTATGTAAGGGCCTTTCCAAAAACTGTCGAACTTTCCATGCTTTCCCTTGTCTTCATTTATGGAATCTCACTTCAGTACTAAATCACCCAATTTGAAATCATCCTCCTTGGTTCTTCTATCATAAATATTCTTGATGTTCTCTTGGATTACTTGGGTCTATTTATACACCTCCTCTCTGGATTGTTGGAGTCGGATCATCTGATTGATCCTCCTTTGGATATCATTAGGCTCTACTTGTACTTCTTGCAACATTTTCATAACAGGAACACCGAAAGAGGTAGGGAAGACAACATCAATTCCATATACCAACTGGTATGGGGACATGCCAATTGATATTTTTGTGGTCATCCTGTCATCCCAGAGTGCATGAACCAACTTGTTATGCCAAGATTTCTTATTTTCCTGCAACATCTTCGTTATGATATTTACCAAACTTTTATTGGAGGACTCAGTCAACCCATTTCCCTGAGGGTAATAGGTTGTGTAGTGTCCCAAAGTAATTTGGTACTTGCTACAAAATTCTATTATATTTTTTGATATGAAGGCTGCTGCATTATCAGTTATAATCCTCCTAGGGCATCCAAAATGAGATAAAATATTAGTTTCCAAGAATTTAATAATGACAGAGTCAGTGGCTTGCCTGCAGGGTACAACTTCAATCCACTTTGTGAAGTAGTCTGTAGCTATGAGGATCCAATTATGTTGGCCTGATGAGGGTGGGTGAATCTCGCCAATAAATTCCAAACCCCATTGCTGGAATGGAGCCTCCACAGAAATAGGTTTCAAGGGTAAAGGCAAAAGTTTCCTTTTGCCTTCAAATACTTGGCACTTGTGACTGCAGGTTACCTTTTTATGGACATCTGCAAACAAGGTGGGCCAGTAAAAACTAGCTCTGTGAATCTTGTTAGCAGTAGCTTTCCAATTTAAATGCCACCAACATCTTTCCAGTAAAGATTTCCATTCAGAATGCAATATTTCAATGCTTTACATTTTAAGAATCTAGCTGTAGTCTTTGTGAGACCAAGAGGAGCCTGTAAATTATGCAAGACAAAGATAAGGTCTGCGTACCATTGAGAATTTGAGAATACCTCTTTGACATGTGTAGTCGCATGCTCTCCCTGTTCATCAACTGCAGCTAAATTTTTTATATCCAAAGCATGAAAATTTGATTCAACCATCAGTTTGGACAAACCTTGACCCTTGATCAATTTAGTTGGTTTGATTTCTATGTCATATTCTAGGATCACAGTAATCCATTTCCCTCTCCTACAATCTGGGTTATCCTGAGTCAGAATGTCTTTCACCACTGCATTTGGAACATAAGCAATGGTATGTGAATGGAGAATGTAGACCCTAAAATCTTTAATTGCCTTTACCAAGGCAAAAGCATGTTTCTCCATTATGTTGTAGTTTAGTGCAAGATCTCTCAATGACTTGTTGAAAAAGGCTATGGG
The DNA here is from genome assembly GCA_010110895.2 of Picea sitchensis. NCBI lineage: Eukaryota > Viridiplantae > Streptophyta > Pinopsida > Pinales > Pinaceae > Picea > Picea sitchensis. The sequence goes on along the minus strand of SNQJ01S0080577.1, from coordinate 53,959 downwards.
TTGTTCATGGCCTTCCCTATTTTTCTGCAAAAGGACCACTGCAATGGTGTGTTCAGATGCAAAAGAGAATAAATAGAAATCTTTAGTGTAATATGGACTGATTAATACAGGGGCTTGTGTAAGTGCATGTTTTACTTGCTCAAAGGATGGTTCAGTTTCTGTCTTCCACTTTATTTTTGTATCTTTTTTAAGCATATTTGTAATGTTCCGGAGGAGTTTTGCCAAATTGGGTATGAATCTTCTCAGAAAAATTATTTTTCCTATGAAGGATTGCAATTACTTGATGTTTCTAGGATGGTCTAACTTCTAGATGGCCACAATTTTGTTGGGGTCTATATTGATTCCATCTTTAGAGATTATATGCCCTAGCAGCTTGCCTTCTTCTAAACAAAAAAGAGTTTTCTTGGGATTTAATGAGATCCCAAACTTTTTGCACTTTTCAAACACTCGTTTGAGGTGTTGTAAATGTTCCTCGTCTGATTTTGAGTAGATAGTAACATCATCCAAGTATATGACTATAAATCTAGCAAGATCATCCACAAAGGCAATATCCATTGCTCTTTGGAAAGTGGCACCAGCATTCATCAAACCAAAGGGCATTTTCACATACATGAAAGTTCCCCAGGGTGTAGTGAAACTTGTTTTCTCATGGTCGTTAGGGTGGACAAGGACTTGGTTATAGCCAGAAAAACCATCGAGCAAAGTGATCCTACTGGCTCCAACTACCTTTTGTAAGATGTGATCCATTTTAGGCAAAGGATAGCTATCTTTAAGAGAAACCTTGTTGAGGTTTCTGAAATCAATGTAGAGTCTGATTTCTCCAGTTTTTTTTCTAGTAGGAACAAGGTTAGAAACCCATTTTGAAAATCTTAAGGGAACTATTGTTTTTGCATCATACATTTTCTTTATCTCTTTCTCTATCAGAGGTATTAATTTTGGATTGATTCTCCTAAGTTTCTGCTTGAAAGGTTTATGTTCTTCTTTTATTGGGATTTTGTGTTGTATGATACTAGTGTCATAAGACTTCAAATCCTCATAACTCCAAGCAAAGACATCTACAAGTTCCTTGAATAGTTCAATAAATTTATGTTTTTGCTCTGGAGGTCAAGACTTAGATAGCTTAATCATTTTTGGTTTTTCATCTGTTCCTATATTACATTCCTCAACCTCTTTCCCAGTAGGTTCGATCTTTGGCTTTTTTGCTACATCGTTGAAATCAAACAACTCTTCTAAAGGAACCAACCCTCTGGCTAAAATATTATTCTTCAGTTGCAAAATATCTGAGTCTTCATCTTTTTCATTTATTTCATCTGAATCTACTTTATTTACACTATCATTTCCAAGTCTAGTTTATTTACACTATCATCATCGCTATCTACATCAATATGTGTACACTCAAAATCATTTTTAGACTGCAGGAAATCCTCAATTTGTTCATCATTGCCAAACTCTTGCTAGTACCTGATATTGTCTCGAACAGTCAGTCTGCATTTCACCTCTACTATGTATTGGTGATTTGGATGGAAAGGTATTTTACACGTGGTTGCCGAAGTAGCCAGTCCATCTACAAGTATATTCTGGCCTTTGGGAATTACCTGCAAGACAACTTCAGTGAAACATTGTAGAAAATCCAAAACAACATTTCTATAATCTCTGAGTCTAGGATGTTTTGCAGAGTACTCACCTTTGATTTGTTTAATGACAAGTTCAGAGTCACCTCTTACCATAATATTTTTGGCACCAAGTTTCTTCAACAACTTTAGGGCGAGCATCAATGCTTCATACTCAGCTATGTTATTGGTGCACTGGAAAATTAATTTATAAGAGTGGGTTTCTGAATACCTTGCTTTATGATTATGTATCCACACCCCAGCTCTAGCTCCTTCTTTGCTAACAACTCCATCAAAATACATACTCCAGAAATTTTATGTTGATTCATCAGTTTCAGCTGTCACAGTTTTACTTTCCTCGGTGATTACTTTAATTTCTTCCATGCCAGATGCATCATCTTCCAACTGTGCAATTTAACTGTCCAAGTCACCATCATTATACAAAATGAAAGATTCCAGGTCAGAATGAACAGAGTACAGTGGATAGTTATGTGGCTTCTCTTGACTGTTGACCATGTACTTCATCAGAGTCTCTCTGTACAATATTCTTTGTTGTCCAAATACAGGGATGGTGGCGTAAGACATATCTAACTACAAAGTGCCCTTTAACTCAGCACCCCATGATCTAGATAATAACATACCATATTTCGGAGGAATGTTTACAACCACAATATCCATGACCATGCTCTTAGCTGGGATATGTGCCAAGGTAATACACAAATCTTTAATTAGACCAATGCTTTTAACCTTGTTGGAGTCAAAGGAGTATAAGTCCTTGTAAGGCCTAGTGATATCAAGCCCCAACTTCTCCATCACAACCTTGGGAATAAGATTGTGATAAGCACCAGAATCCAACATAGCGTTATGTAATGTCTTGTCATGAATATTCAGACTCATATAGAAAGGAGGAATAGAACCATTGTTGATTTTTCCCTCAACCTTAGGACCAAACAGCAGCTCAGGTTGATCATCAACAACATTCACAGTGTCTCTGTGTACTCTTGATCCAATGTTTAATGATTTTGTGCCTACTCCCGGTTCAATGCTTAATGCTTTGATCACCTGTGATCTGTAAGCATCTTTGTTCATTAGTTCTGTCAGAGGAATAGGAATCTTCAGTTTGGCCAATTCAATTTCCAAGCTGAAAGTGGTTGAAGTTTTTCTTTGGCTCTGCAATTCTGATTTGTCAGTCACAGTTTTTTGTGTAGTAGTGTTGGGCTAACTTGTGGATGCAACCTCGGTTTGAGCTATTCTTGGTGAAGATTCGGGAGCTCTTTTTGCAGGGGTCTCTGAATTATTCTTTTCATGAACTTTCTTAGGAGTAGTATCTGAGGTTTTCTTAGCTTCAACAGCCTTCTTAGTTTCAACAACCTTCTTAGTTGGGTTGTTGTTAGACTTCTTGCTTCTTGGGTTATATTGTCTGTGGACTTCCATTTTTCATTTTTGAACGCTTGTTGTTCAAATTCTTCCTCATCTACTTCTATATGTGAAAGGAGAAAAAGTTCTTTCTCTTCTTGAGTGAGAAAAATGGACTAATAAGGTTTATGTGAATGTCATCCAACTCCTCAATTATATCTTTCCCTTCGTCGGCATAGTTTTCTTGAAGAGGTGGCCTAATCTGTTGATCAGGCCCTCTTTGTTCCCTTTGGTCTCTGGGCTCTCTCTATCTGATCTGGGGAGGGTTCCTTATGAAATTTGGATTTTGAATCTGAGGAGCAAGTTGATTTTCTCTAGGAGGGTTTATGTCATTGATTTGCAATCAGTCCATCATTCTCTCCATGGTCCTCACTACAAAATCAATTTTGGTATCTGAAGTAGAAGTAGAAGGTTCTTCTTTAATGGTAACTCTTCTTTCTGTTCTTTTCCTGACTCTTCTAGCTAATAGATTTGCTTCAACACTCACTGCACTTTTATTCATATCTTCTAAAGTGGCAGAATTTCTTTCTCTTAGTTGGTAGGACATATCAACATCAAATCCATCAGGGAACTTGATTAAGGCCAAGCCTTGAGGAGGCTTGATATCACCAGGAATTGCATTATAGAGATTATTGAAATGAATGCAATAGTCTTGTACTGTTTCCCCTTGATTCCTTTTGATATTTTCATATTCTGATAAAATTTGGAGAGGGTTTTTCTTTACCTCCCATCTATCGAGAAAACTTTGGTGAAAAGCAGCAATATCAGCGATGCTAGCAGCACGTAATGCTTTGAACCATTTTTTGACATCGCCAGTTAAGCTTTGCGCAAAAAGTCTCATCTAGACATCTGCCTCATCAACTTCTTGCAAATCAAAGTAATCATTCATTTTATCCACGTGTTGTTGTGCATTAAGGGGTCCAGTACCATCAAACTAAGGAAGCCTGGTTTGATAGTCCTGTGGCATGGCAGGTAAGGGAGCAACTAACACTAGAGGAGCATATATTACTGCCATGATTGGTAGAGGAGGTTGAATGACAACCTGTGTGATTGGTGGGGAAGTGACAGAAGAGGTAGATGATGTAGGGCTAGGAGATACAGAATGAGTTTTTTTAGGATTGAGAGAAGTTGTAGCAATAGAAAGGGCAGAAAGTTCGACTAGCTGTTGAAAGTGGGCTTTATACAAAGAATGATCAAGATTTGATACTAGATCTTCTAACTTCTTAAACTCTTGGATAAATCGTTGATCAAAATCTACTCTAGGAGAAAGTCTTTCAGGGGTTCTAGGTTGGAGGATGGTTTGATCTAGAACTATTTCATTCACAAAGCTATCAGATTTGGTTCTGAAAAGGCTTTGCTCAAAAGGTATGTCAAAATCAAGGTCCTAGATTGTGACAAGCTTCTCTGAAAGAGAAGTGGCCCTATGAATAGGATTGATACTCCCTTGACCTTCTACCGTGTTTCTTTTTCTGAGCAACTTTTGTGGATTATCTACTGCTGTTACAGGTTCTGGATTAGGATGAGATCTAGTGTGAATTCTTTTAGGAGCCATAATTTTAAGCTTTAAGAAATATAGATTAATATATACAAACTTCAACAACCTATGAACATTTATCTCTTTGTAAGTTAGATCTTATGATTTGTTCAGAAATAAAGTTTTCTTTATCTAGGGAAAGAATTCGTAAGGATGGAAAGTTTGTTCATTTCCCCAATATGATCGCCATTATGTTAGCACTCTGTAATTCCCAGAGGTTGTTAAGGGCGGAAGAAATTAACAGAGGTAACTTACCAAAACCACTTCGAAACTAGAATCTAGCCCTGCCAGTTTTAGAGAGGGATCTCTCTGTCGGATTCAGATATGTTTGAGTTTTAGGTATTAGGCTAGTTAAAATAATCTGGGTTTGTTTGTTTTGTTTATAAAGATTGGTTGAAGTGCTGCTTTAAACATCCATTAGGCTATGGCGTCTGTGTTAAATATTAAGATCTAATTATAGTTTTTATAAGTTTTCTTCACAGGGTGAGATAATAAGAATGTTGGATCTATTAAGATTAAATGTGGTGGAAATATAGAACAAGTGAGAGATTCAACCAAGTAAAGAAGAAAATTAAGAATTTATTCACTTAATATCATATGAAATAACATGCATATCGCTAAAGACCAGAAACAGAGTGCACGAAACAAATTTTGTTCATTAACTTCCTTTAAACGATTAGAAACGGAAAACAATATGATTTAGAGAGTAAGATAAACATTAACATAGCAAGATAAACATCACCAACATCCAAACGCAAGAATCCTGTGAATCTGTATTTTTATTACTGGTCAATCTTCTCAAAAAGATTACAAAGATAGCTTCCTAGGCGCAAAAATCAACCCCCAATACTTCTAAGTGAGAAGTATTTATACAATAATTACATCTGATCCTGTCTTTAATGACTAGGATATGGTGGAGGAAAAATATAACTAACTAGATTACATGTTACGAAATAATAGGACTATTGGTAATCTGTTCAAATCTTTGAGTGTTGATTTCTGGGAAAGTAGTTGGTGATTCATCCACTCGACTTTGACTGTCTTCCTCAAGCTAACTCAGATGTCCACATCATCTCTACTAAAGTAAGGCATATAATTCTTCCCATATCTTTTGACTGGGGATGGAAACCTTCAGTAACCTTATGTAAGTTTCATCCATCTTTGTGTACTTGGCAAGGTTGGCTTTGTGATGAAGATGTACTTTATCTCATGTTGGATGATCAGGTCCAACTGTAAAGTTTCTAAGAAATCCTTGCCAGTTATGCTCCCTTGTATGCCTGCAAATTTAGAACCATCTTTCGCCACTGCAAGGATCTTTTGTTTGTAGTCTGACAAAGTAATCAGTTTATCATTGATCACTAGTAAACCTGGAAGACCTTTCTTGCGTAGTGAGTCGACCTTGCTGAAAAGCCTCTGCACTCAAATATCCATTGTCTAAGCTTTCTCCTCAAGTTGCAACATCAATCCCTTATTGGTCAAAACTTTATTGACCTCAAGGATTGTTTCTGTCCTATCCTCGATTTCCAATGCTTCCAACTCTTCTTTGGTCTTGGAATTCAAGAACCTGATGATTTTTGTGGACTTGGTAGGCTTTTCTCCCAATTCTCCCCTTATCTTATCAATGGATTGTTTGGCTCTCTACACAAGTTCATGTTGTTCAAACACAATTTGTATAAGGGGCCATATCCTTGTCATTGACTGGAATATGTCCATCCAAATGTTTTCCTTGGCCTTTAATAGTGTCTTGGCCATGCCTGTCTCCTTCTGCAACTTCTGTATCTCTTGGGTGAGACTTTGTGATTTATGAATCTCAGTGTTGTAGCTGGATTGAAACATAGATTTCAGTTTCTTGAGGTTTTTGATCTCTTCTTGTAGTCTTTTGATTTCTTCTCCTTGCAGAGTCATGTCCTCCATTGACTTAGGCCAATTTCTCAGAAGCATCCAGGGTTGTTACTGGGATAGCTGATGGAATTTATGTTGTAGTGGTTGTTGATGTTATACTGACTCCTATGAGAGGAACTGCTTGGAGAGGGGTGATAGTCATTGGCACACTCTGTTCCTTCTCTTTGACCAGCTTATCTAGCTCAGCCTCCATCTACTTGATCTGTGCATTCTGCTCCATGATTAGTTTTAGCATTTCCTCCTTGTGGGCTTCAGTTTCAGCCATCTCTTTTGCCTACGAATCTTCAGTGGCTAGGAGTTTTAGTTGTTTCCTTAAGGAGGCTATGTCAGCATTCTTCTTCTTTAGCAATTCCTCAGTTGCCTTAACATTTGACGGATCATATCCAATTTTTTGTATCAACTCCTCTAGAGATTTGATCTTGTTATCTTTTGCTAGGGAGGATATCTTCTCCGGCTTCAACTAAGACTGGACATTGTTTAAGGAGACTTGCAACTTTGCAGCAGTCATGGAGGTATTTTCCAGGATGGAGAAAATCATCTCCCCAATCTGTCTGTGCATATCCATTTGATCAGCTGGATGCACCTCTTTGACATTGAATTCAAATGTGGCCCTCTTGTAATCAGAAACTGACTTGGGATGAGGAACTTGTGCCTACAGGAATGCCATATGTATCCTTCCTTTCTCTGTGTCGAAGGCATATAATAACCTGTGTTGTGATGTCGATGTCTTCTTCCAAAACTGTGCATAGGTGTTGTTGGTCAGCTACTTATTCTTCTTTTTAATCAAGTTATATTTTTGAAAAATATTAAGTCCTGCAGGCCCCTGTGAGGACTTATTTGACAATGTGGTATCAGTCTATTTTTTGGATGAGAAAGTGAACATTGTATGTTGACTATCTGAGAAGGGTGATGAGTGTGGTCCTTCCATAACTATGGTGGACTGGGTTTCTTCTTCTCTGGACCTGTCAGGTGTATGGTTGGTTTTGGTCTTCTTCCTGTAGACTTGGAAATCTTCTGCTAAGACTTCTGTGACTGAAGGAGATACTTCTTTTCTGGGTATCTTCTCTGCTTGTACCTGTGGAGTGCTGGTATGTGAAATGATGGTTGTTGAAGTCCATTGTTCTGTGTCTAGCAGAGTGTTTTCTTCCCACTCTGTCTGGTTCATGAATTTTTCAATTTCAGGTTTAGGCACATGAGCATAGGGAGAAATCTTGTTCTTTAGCATGGTTTCTGCAATGATGCCACATGGGTCATAGTGTCATGGGAAGCTGAGGTTGAACTTCATTTCCTTTAACAGTTTATTGGCTTCCTCTCCTGCAACTCTGTTGTTGCAAATGAAAGAGCCTATCTCACCTTTTATCCTGAGCTGTTGTTTCTTCTTGAATTCCACAAAGTGAATATCATCTGAATTTATCATCTGTCTAATATATTCCAGAGCGAATATCCTGACAGGAAAATACCTTGGCAGCTTGAAAGGGGGTAACTCACATCTGTAGATTATGATTTATGTATGATCCTGGTAGAGGTACCAGTCCCCTGTTTTAGCTAGATATGACATGTGTAGATTTCTCTGAATTTCCTCGTTTATCCTTGGTTATGTTCTTCCACTAATCATGCATACCACTGGATGGTAGAATTGGTCAACGAACTGCTTGAAGTTGAACTTAGATTAGTTATTCCTCGTTATGGATGTCCAGGAGCTCACAGGTTGAGGGTTACCATCTTGGTCCAACTTCTGTTGGGACAAGGAGAACTTGTCTGCTCAGAAAAATAGGAACAGGTACACCAATATTGAAGAATAACTGAACATACCTTCTGTAGAAAACTTGAACAGTTGTTCATGGATGTTGTCAGCTAGAAACTGACTGTAGTCAAACTGTGTAGTAGCCTTTTCCTCAGTGGAGAAAATGGATAGAAAACCCAAAATAGGTTCATCTACCCATTCATTAGAATAGTATCCTAGCAGCCAACATAGGGATGAGATGATCTGGTTACCTTTGACTAAGAAGATGGAGGAATGATATGGGGGATTCTTTTTGGGTAATTGGGCGTTTTCTGGTAGGAAAAGTTCAAAGATCTAAGCTCTCTGCGGGAAAGACAATTTATGGTATAGCTCGGTCAAAATTTCAATGGAGAAGGGGGAGGCGAATCATTTTTGGGTATCTGCAGTATTTTATTTATCGTTTTAGGGGTGATGGTGAAAAGTGTTTCTCCAGACGAAGAGACAACGACCCTTTTGCCGGGAAGGTAGTGAGCATGGCCTTTCAGGGAAAATTTGGGAAAATGGTATGTCTAGGGGAAAAGATACAGTGGAAGGTTGGACTCCCAGAGTTCGATCTCGTCGCTTTGATCCAGAAAAACATCCTTGAGCCATAAGTGTAATTCGAAGAAGTCAAATTCACACTTTGGTTTTGCAATTAAATGATCTTTATCGACCAAGGGTATGCGATCCATGTCGATAGGAGGAGGGAGGAAAGGATTTTCTTCAGTTTCAGAGGCTTTGGACTCAGGCGCCATGATGAAACTGATACCTGCAAACGAAAAATGTTGTTAACTGTGTTTACCATGCTTTAATGGCGGTTGTTGACTATAAGCTCGATGGTGGTTGTCTTGAGAACGGGAAATGATGGCGTTGACTAAGTCTGGATCGATGAACAGTGCAAAATTGTGAAATAATGACGTTAAATGGTTGAAAGGGGTGTCTGTTAGGGAGTGGATGGTAAGTCGGTCGGGTAACGGTAATGGTCGACTGCATTGATTGGCCAACGGACATATCAAATGTGATGTGGAGGACATTGAATGGCCAACGAGTGGATGGAGGTGAGGTGGAGGGTAATGAATGGCCAACGGGTGGATGGGATGTGACGGGCGACAGGTAAGTGGAGTGTGACGACGCAGCGCAGAGGTGGTATCAATGAGTGGTTTGGCGATTTACTCGGAAAGGGGGGTAGGCGGTAAGCGGTAAGGAGTGAGGGGGGGTCCAATTTAACAGGAATGTGACACGTTATGAGGGGCCTGCACTTGGAAAACCACCAACTCGGACCCCCCCCCCTCCATCGTTAAAGGCAGAAAGGTCAGGGGGGTCTGATATTCTCTGTGTGTCATTGATCTAGGCGCGTTATGATGAACCATTGAGATTAGTGCGATCTTTACCACAAAGTGCCAAAACTGTCATATCACCACAAAACTTATGATAAAAATATTTTGTGGGTTTTTGCAACTCCCCTTTCTTTATTTTGTCACCAAGGGGTCAAAGATACATCAATTTAACTCAAATCACAAGCATTTAATCAATTTTTTAACAAGCTTTTATTGAAACAAAGCATACTAACCTATCTCCTAATCTAAGTACCTAGTACATTTAACCCAGATTAAACTGTTGGGTCAAAAATTACTCTAACCTAAGACATTTGACCAAGCTGAAACTGTTTGATCTAACTTATTCACTACCCTATCTAATTTGGCTAAGATTAAACTGTTTAGCCAAATCTATTCACTATCCTATCTGCATAAATTGAAAGAGCTTGATCATGGTTAGACAGTATGAATCAAGCCAAATTATTTCATGGGGTTTTATCCTTTTCTTTTCTATTTTTATACCCTCTTTTGATTTTTTGTATTTTTCTTTTCTTTTCTTTTTCTTTTTTC